>SNQJ01S0070284.1:0-38699 GCA_010110895.2 Picea sitchensis | reverse complement strand
TGTACTTGAACATTTAAGTGGGGTAAAAGGAGGTTGCCCCCTCGAAGAGGCTTATTATCTGAAATTCTCTCTTTTTCAAGGCGTTGAGTACTTTTCCTGAGGTTTTTATATGATATATTGATGTTTGGTTCTTAACACACTTTCCAAAGAAAAACATGTAGTAGAGACTAACTCCATAATTATGCCATTGAGGATGAATTTGTTAATATAAAGTTAAGGCAAGAAATTTAGGGCCTAGTAAGCTTGTCTTCATGTGGTCCTTGGAAATATTTATAAAGTATATGAAGAAATGTGTTAATACTCAATAAACATGAATGTCTTGACAACCTCACTTATGGGTATGGTTGAGGATAAGTTACTATGCGCATATTTTACGAGGCCACATAAGATTGTGTTGGGTTGGACTTAAACCAATTATATAAATTATATAAGGACAATATTAGAAAATAATAATTAGAATCCTACATAAACAATGGAATAATAAAATTGAACTCAAAGCTTAGGGGGACTAAAATTATTAATAGATAATACTTTACTATGTCTCCTATACAATATTAGTCGAGGATTCCTATGCATATTAAGTTTATGTTGTCTAAGACAACATGTTTCATTCTGGATTAAGTTGTACTTGTGTAAAAATACTTGGAGTGGAATATCGTACCTCAGCCTTCTCTTCATCAAGATACTATATTAGTCAAGGCTCCATGTGCACATTAAGTTTAGGATATATAAGATAATATGTTTCATACTGGATTAAGTTATACTTGTGTAAAAATGCTTGGAGTAAGTGGAAGCCTTTACCTCAATCTTCTTTTCTTCAAGATAAAGTTTGGAAGGGATTATGACATTATATAATGGTCCTCCATTCTATCCATCCTCAAGACTTTAGGCATTCGATATATCATTATATATCAATATATTATAGAATGACCATTTTTTATAACTATGATTAAGGATTTAGGATTTTGAAATTTATTCTTGAGAGTAATAGAAACTATATTTTCAAAGGATTCAATGTGTATATCCATAAACTATAGTATTTGATGTGGATGTGAGAAGTAACCTATCTAACGAGGTTTCATGGCTCAACCAAGAAACAAGTAGAGATTAGTCCACAAGGTTGGGAGCTAGGTTCCCAAAGGAAGATGTACTCATTAATACAATAATGTATAGACTAGTAGCTATTGGGATACATGGAAGAGTTATTTATCATTTTCCTCGTATAATTTATGTGTTAGGTTTCAGGTAGTACTCGTCTTCAATGGACCCATTGAAATCCTATATAAATGCAAATTGATTAGTGTATTTTTTTGTCCTCTTTCTTTCTATGCTTATTATTTCAAAGAATCCTTCGGAATAGGGTTTATTCAGTACCAGAGGTCAAATATACATCATTTTGTATGAAAGACTCATTCTATGCCTACTCATTTGGGCTCATAATCTCAACTTCCCATCCATATTTCTAATTTTTAACATTTTTCAATAAATACCTTAAGTTCATATCTAGTTCCTTTGGAGAGTGTGCCCTCTCACCCAAATATATATTTCTGACCACTTTAAACAATCTCACTACACAAGTCATGAGGTGAAGTAAAACTCTTTCTCTAGCAATAAGTCTTCAATACAACTAATTTTTTGGTGCAACCTTCCCACCCATATTTACGTTGATAGTTTATACTCAATTTTCCTACTTCAACGTAGAAGAGAAGTGAAAGCATACATCCTTTGGAATAGAAACTCTCATTTGGAAACAATGTGTTGGTTGTTTCTCAAAAACAATGCATTTTTCAGGTTTATCACTCTTCCAGATAAGTCTTCAAAAAAAATACAACACAGTTTTGATTGTTTTCATTTATCTCCCCCTCTAGAGAATCTTACCTTCATGACCCTCTCCCTATAGGACGTCCTATCATTCCAATGCCTTCTCCATCCCTTCCATTCTATCCCAACATTAACCTCCCATCCTGTCAAATTGCATAGCTATATTATCTTTTAGACCACCTGAAAGATAACATTCATACAAGCATCATTCACTCCTTACTCAACCATACAATTGGAATCCTCCATAAATACCTTAAGAAAACCCTACTTAATCATTTGTTGGGTGCAGGCCAATTTTGAGGAAAAGTCCATTTTTGGAAAGTAAAGATTAATTTGGAAAATGACAGCTGGTAGGAAAAGAAGCATTTGCGAGGAAAAGCCGCATGCAAATAAGGAAAGCATGCAAGGCACGCATGAAAGAAAACCTAACCATGTTAGGATTAGGGTTTTTGTAAGAGATTGTAATGTCTGATAAGATGTAAATTAGTATAAATAAGCACTTAGTAGGTCTAGTTAGAGGTTGGATATACTATTTTGTTTGTTTAGAAGAACTATTATAGGATCTTATACCATTTTGTATGTTTTTGCATTGGAGGATATTCAAGTAACTATATATTGAGGGTAATATCATAGACTGAGGAGCCTTGTACGATCTTGTCATCCTCATAGAGGTTGTGGAACTTGTTTCATGATTATATGAATGAAATTGTAGTGTGCAGTGCCATATATTGCAGAAAAATAAATAAAAGAGTAGAAGAAGACAGATCTTTGTGGACGTAGCCCAGGAGGGGGTGAACCACTGATGCACAACCCCCTTCCCTCCTAGGGATTATACGACATCCCAGTCTTGGATATTCAAACTCCTAGAATCGAATTGGTTATTTGGGCCTTCAATAGACTCTCAAGAATTAATTCACACACACACACACACACACACACATGTCCCCTTGATGTCACCTGCAAGTTTGGATTACCTGCAACTCCGCTCTCTGGCATTTGGAAACACTGATTCGTGAGTACTAGTCTCGGGATAGACTCTACCTCCTATGTGACCACGGGCTATAACCTCAGGCCAACCCCTTCGCCACTTCGAGCTTCGGAGCTATTGCAACCTTTGCCTATGTTTCCTCCCGAAACACTTTTCCCTGAATTCACAGATCTCTGCCACATGTCTCCGTGGATCTGGTGGTCTAGTTGTGCTTTCAGTTTTTGCGACTTCATGAAATTCGACTTACTCTACACACCATGTCCTCCATACATATAACTTCTGAATTCTCTAATCGATGACCACGTGTCTCCTCACAACCAACGATTAATATTCACCTCCCGACTTCATAATTTCAGCAATCCCATCTCTCAACATTTTGAAATGCTTTGAACTACGAAATGTTGAAACACTTCACGAATAACCTCCGTCCAAATTTTCCTAGATCTGATAGTCTGGAATGATCTTGAATCCTTCGGGACGTATATTAATTTGTTTATTTTGGGAAACCTCAAAGGACTCCTCCCTTCGAAGATTTATCCCCACTCTTCCTCCTGATCTTTGTTCTTCCTCAAACTTTTTCCTTCTTAGAATATTCTCTTCAACCCTTATTCAAAATTTCAACCTGTGCATGCCTTGAAATAGGTCCTTCTCCACAAATTCACTTCTCTATCAGAAGCTTCCGCTATTCCTCCTGACCTTCTGAGTCAAAAGAATCGGTCGCACACTCCTTGCGAACAAACTTCCTTCAATATTTATTTCCAAAACTTTTTGAGTCAAAATGGGCTCTGTCACACACACCTTGAGAATGTTATGCACTCCTTGCACCTCTAAGATTCATGTTATCTCTTCTGAGATCGTGAGTTGAAATAGACTATGTCAACACACTCCTTACAAACACTATGCACACTTGCACTTTCTCACAGAAGAGAAACAATTGAAACTTATCTAAATCTTCATAGATTCATACATTCAACCATATAAATACATACATAAACACAAGAACGAGAAATAACAGAGACTTTCAGATAAATGTAAAGCCTACCATTCATTCATTCAGATAGACACGGTAATATCAGTCATTTGGGACAATGATCCTATGCTATATTCATTCCATTGAAAAATATACATGTGTTCATATACCGCTTCTCGATAGCTCTCGACTCTTGCCTAAAATGGAAACAGCTCTCAACTACTAGTAGCCCATCAAAAACTAGAGTGTCAACAACCTCTATTGGGAAACAATACAAATATTTATACAAGAGAGGCTCTTCGAGCTCTTCCCTTCAACTATTCTAGAGCTAGCCTATCGAATTAAAAGATATCAACTACCATAATTTATTACAATAAATATTTGTGACAGAAATATAAGATTGAACTCATCGAATCTGTACTGCACTCGACTATATTAAAAGAAATTACATTCTTCGATGTCTTTATGAAATCATCCAGCTCCAAAACATTAAAGAGGTTCTTTAATTACAATTATTTCCAAAATATTTGTGTGATACACTTTCCTCAAAATTTACAAATCTTCAAAATGTGTACTAGTGTGCCTAGTTGTCTTCCACTCCTGATTTTCTAGTGATGCTCCTGCATCATACTCCTCTTGATGAAAAATTTATGGACTCCTATCCATGAGCTCATGAACTGACCTTCCATGCTTGTCAATATCCACTTCCCTTACCCAACTAGCATCTTCTATTGGGCGTCCTTTCCACTTTACCAAATACTCAAAATATGTTTTCCTCCTTGTCTTCTTACCAATTCGTTGATCTATGATCTGCTCCATCTACGACTTTTCTTCTATAGGCATATTTTTTTTCCAACGGATCTCCTTCTGATCTTTAGATCCTCCAATTCCATCTTCCATGTAAGGATACAGGTCTGTAATGTTGAATATGGGTGATATACCCACATCTTCTGGGAGCTCTATCTCATAAGCATTTTCGCCAAATTTTCTTAGGATTTTGCGTGGTCCTATCTTCCTCAACTTTATTTTATTATATGTTCCCCTTAGGAACCTCTCCTTTCTAATATGTTCTATAACTTGATATCCAACTTCAAATTGAATTCTCCTCCTATGTTGATCATCTCTACATTTATATTCACTGTTTCTCCTCTTCAAATGCTCCTTGATCTCAATATGAAGATCCTTCATTTCTACAGCGAAGTATTTGGCTCCAACACTTCTAAACTCACTCTACTCCAGATATCTTAACTCTGACACTCCCCTCATATTCATTCCATACACTATTTGAAATGGACTATTTTCGATACTTCTGTTCACCGAGTCATTATATGCAAATTCCGCTTGTGCTAGATTCTGATCCCACTGAGTATGATGTTCAGTGACCAAACTTCTCAACAAATATCCTAAAATTCAATTCACCAATTTAGTGTGTCCATCATTTTGAGGGTAATATGCAAAACTAAAGGATAGTTCCATTCCTAGCTTCTTCCACAACGTTCTCTAGAAATGGCCAACAAATTTGGTATCCCTATCTAAAACATTACTTTTGGGCAATCCATGAAGTCTTACAATTTCCTTGAAAAACAAGTTAGCAATGTGCACTACATCACTAGTCTTCTGGCATGGGATAAAGTGTGTCATATTTGAAAACCTGTCCACTACAAAAAATATGGAATGAATTCCTCTTTGTGTCCTTGGCAATACCAACATGAAATCCATGCTTATTGCATCCTAGGGCCTCTCTCGAATAGGCAATGGTTGATACAATCCAATATTATGTTTCTTTCCCTTTGCCTACTGGAAAATATTACATATGTTTACAAATCTCTTCATCTATTCTCTCATACCTGGCAAATAAGATGAACCGTTCAACTGTGAAAACATGTTTTCATGGCCGAAATGTCCTACTCGACCTCCACTATGTTTTTTCTTCAGCAAATTCTCCCTCATCGAACACTTTGGTATGCACAACTGGAACCCTTTGAAAAAGAACCCATCCTTAATAATATATTCGGTCCATCGGCTTTTGTCTATGAGTACAGGATTCACACATGCTTCATATGTTTCTCAGAAATCTGGATCATCATGATACATTTCCTTAAGGTGTTCAAACCCCATGGTTTTCACTTGAAATTCCTGCAAAATTAGACATCTCCTATTGAACGCATCGAAAACCTTGTTAGCATTACCATAAATATGTTTAATGACAAAAGTGAAGTTTTGCATAAATTCTATCCACTTTGCATGTCTCTGGTTTAACTTCTCTTGTCTAGTTATGAATTGTAAAGTGTGATTATCACTATACAAAACAAACTCTTTTGGAACAAGAGAGTGCCTCCATTTCTTCAAGGCTTGAATTATGGCATAGAACTCTTTATCATAAGTGGAGTACTTTATCTTAGTGTCATTAAGATTCTCATTGAAATATGCAACAAGTCTATTATATTGGCTTAAGATCGCTCCAATTGCAACTCCACTCGCATCACATCTCACCTGAAATGTCTTCCTGAAATCTGACAAAACCAAAATCGGTTGTTTTGTTATCTTCTGCTTCAATATATTGAAGCTCTTCTTATCCTCTTCTGTCCATTTGAAATACTTATGTCTTTTCTTCATGGTATCCATCATTTGTGCACTGATTTCACTAAAATTTCTGATGAACTTTCGATAAAAACTTGTTAATCCATGGAAGCTCCTTACTTCAAATATAGTCCTTGGTGACGACCATTCTCTTATTTCTTTCACCTTTTCAGGATCCATATTCAATTCATTCCAAGAGAACACAAAACCCAAATAAATGAGTTATGTCTTCATGAAAGAGGATTTCTCTAAATTTATCAGCAACTTCTCCTGCTGTAACCTCTTCATCACTAATGTTAAGTGCCTCATATGCTCTTCTTCAGTGTTACTGAATACCAATATATCATCCATGATCACAAACTTGCCAATAAAATATTTCAATACTTTATTCATCAACCTCATAAAATTACTCAGGGAATTTGTTAATCCAAACGGCATAACAAGCCATTCATACAATTCCTCATTTGTCTTGAAGGTTGTTTTCCACTCATCACCTTCTCTCATCCTTATCTGGTGATATCCATTTTTCAACTCTATCTTTGAAAAATAGTTTGCTCAACTTAAACAATACATTAATTCATCCATCCTTGGTAATGGAAAGTTGTACTTAATGGTGATCTTGTTTATGTACCTTGAGTCTTTACACATTCTCCATCCTCCATCCTTCTTCGGACTCAACACAGTTGGTATTGCGCATGGATTGAATCTTTCTCTGACCAAACCTTTGTCTAACAAATCTTGAACTTGTCTTTTCACCTCCTCATTTTCTTGAGGTGTCAATATGTACGCTTCTTTATTTGGCAGGATTGATTCGGGTATCATGTCAATGTGATGGTTGATGCTTCTGATAGGTGGTAATGAACTCAACAACTCATCCACTACTATGTCAGCAAAATTCTCCAACAATTCCTAAATTTCCTCAGGTAAATCCTCCATAGAAATACTTGTAAGGATAACTTTCAGCTTCCTCACTACAACAAACTGCATCTCCTGTCCCTTCTTAACTTCACTCAGAAGTTCCTTCTCACTCATGAGAAGTAAGCTTGTGTTGGATTCTTCTTTCACTTTATTCTCTTCAATTGGAAACAACATGTGTGTCCTACCATTCTTCTCCAAACTATAAGTATCATTTCTCCCATCATGAATGACATTATTGTCATACTGCCATGGTATTCCCAACAAAACATGACATACATCCATGGGAATCATATCACACAGGATTTCATATCTATATCCTCCTATTTTAAATTCAACCAGGCCTTGTTTGGTTATTGTTACCTAATGACCTTTCTTCCACCATGAGACTTTATATGGCAATGAATGTGTAGTCATATCCATCTCCAATTTGTCCACCATCTCTTTGGATACTAAATTATTAGTTCTCCCACTGTAAATGATCACCTTGCAAACTCTGTCTTTAATCTTGCACATTGTCCTGAAAAAACTATTCCTCTACACTGGCTTTTGAACCATTGGATCTGGTTTTAAGAGAACCTTCTTCATTATAAAATATCTCCCATATTTTGTGCCTTCTGCCTCAACATATAGCTTCTACACTTCCGAAATGTGAAATTTTCCTCCTTCTTTCTTTCTCTCGGTACATTCCCAAGGCATGTGTCCTACCTTTCCACATGCATAACAATTTACTTCTCCTCCTCTACCTCTTCCTCTTCCTCTAGGAAAAGAATTTCTACCACCACCTTTTCTTCCTGGGGAACTTCCTCCCCTCTTAGAGTGAATATGAGGTTTCTTTACCTCACCTTTGGGAATATGTGCCTTGTCATGGGAAACTCCTTTCCCTTTGTTTAAACTTCGACCTCTTCTTTGTTGACTCTACTTCCTGGCCAGCTTCTCCTCTACTTTCAACGCAATCTTTTACGCATCCTCCACTTTCCTTACTGTCATCATATTGATTTCGTCCTGGATCTCATATTTCAGATTGTTGATGTATCTGGCAACTTTTTCCTCATCTCTCTCTCTTTGTCCATCCTTTATGTTCATCTTGTAGAACTCCTCCGTGTACTTCTTGACTATGATTCCTTTATGTATTAGGTTCTGTAGTCTCTTGAACATATTTATATGATACTCCTTGGGTATGAATTTATCATTTAGCTTGGTCACCATTCTATCCCATTTCTTGATCTTTTTTTTACCCTTGCTTCTCCTGTCATCTTGTATTTCATCCCACCACAGTGATGTATGTCCTTTTAACCTGGTGACAACATGTTTCACCCTTTTCTCCTCATCGACATATTCATAGTCAAAATACTCGTCCATTTCTCGTATCCAATCAAGAAATTTTTCGACGTCCAAATTACCCTCATACATTGGGATATCTATCCTTTCTCTAGCTTCCAACTTGACAATCGCTTCCAACAAGTGCTCTTTCGCAAAATACTCTACTACAACTTCTTCATTTTCTGCATCACTGACGTCTCCAACATCAGGTTCTCTCCTTTGTGCTATTTCTGTGACATCCATCCTTGCTATCAGTTCTCGCATATCCCTTTCCATAGATCTATTTTCTATAGGTGGCTCCACACGTATCCTAGGCAACATTGTGTTCATGTATCTGATACCTCCTGACGATATCAACGTACTTCTTTGTCTCATTTTCCTACAAAAATCAATTATGTTAGGCTATGATACCACTTCTTATGCACAACCCCCTTCCCTCCTGGGGATTCTGCGACCTCCCGGTCTTGGATCTTCAAAATCATGGAGCCGAATAGGTTCTTCGGGCCTTCAACAGAACCTGAAACATTAATTCACGCACACACACACACACAAGTCCCCTTGATTTCACCTACAAGTTCAGATTACCTACAACTCCTCTCTCTGGCATTTGGAAACACCGATTCATGAGTACTAGTCTCTCGATAGACTATTCCTCCTATGTGACCATGGGATATAACCTCGAGCCAACCCCTTCTCCACTTTGGGCTTAAGAAATATTGCAACTTCCAACTTTTTTTCTTCCTAAAACACTTTTCCTCAAATTCACGGATCTCTGTCACGTGTCTCCCTCGATCTGGCGGTCCAGTTGTGCTTCTGGTTTTTGCAACTTCGCAAAATTCCACTTACTCCACATACCACAACTTCCATATCTCTAGATTCCAAATTCTCTAATCTGTTTCCATGTATCTCCTCACAGCTAACAATTAATATTCACCTCGCTACTTCATGATTTTGGCGATCCCACCTCTCAACGCTTTGAAATAATCTAAACTCCGAAATGTTGAAACACTTCACGACTAACCTCTGTGCAAATTTTCCCAGATTTGATAGTCTAGAATGATCCCAAATCCTCGTGGATGGATCTTTCTTTGTTTATTTTGGGAAACCTGAAAGGACACCTCCCTTTGAAGATTTCTCGCCACTCTTCCTCTTGAGCTTTGTTCTTCCTCCAAATTTTTCCTTCTTAGAATATTCTCTTTGACCCTTTGTCAAAATTTCAACCTATGCACACCTTACAATAGGTCCTCCTCCACAACTTCACTTCTCTGTGGGCAAATTCCACTATTTCTCCTAAGCTTCTAAGTTAGAAGACTCGTTCGCGCACTCCTTGCAGACGAACTTCCTTCAAGCTTTCTTTGGATAACTTTCTAAGTCAAAATAGGCTCTGTCACACACACCTTGTGGAATTTATGCACTCCTTTCACCTCTAATATTCACGTTATCTCTTCTAATCTCACAAGTCGAAACAAAATCTGTCAACACACTCCTTATGGACACTATGCACACTTGCACTTTCTCATAGAAGATAAACAATTGAAACTTATCAAAATCTTCACAAATTCATACATTTAACCATATAAATGCATACATAAACACAAGAACAAGGAATAACAGAGAATTTCAAATAAACATAAAGTCTACCATCCAATCATTCGGATAGAAATGATAATACCTGTCATTTGGGACAATGCTCCTCTACTCTATTAATTCAACTGAAAAATATAGATGTGTTCATGTACTGCTTCTCGGTAGTTCTCGACTCTTGGCTACAATGGAAACAAATCTCAACTACTAGCAGCCCATAAACAACTAGAGTTTCAATAACCTCTATTGGGAAACAATACAAATATTTATACAAGAGAGGTTCTTCGAGCTCTTCCCTCCAACTGTTTTAGAGCTATCCTATCGAATTAAAAGATATCAACTACTAGAATTTATTACAATAAATATTTGTGAGAGACAGATAAGATAGAACACATCGAATATGTACTACACTCATCTATATTAAAATAAATTACTTTCTCCAAAATCTTCATGAATCATCCAGCTCCAAAACATTAAAGAGGTTATTTAATTACAATTCCTTTCAAAAGATTTGTGTGATACACTTTCTTCAAAATTTACAATTCTTCAAAATGTGCGCAAGTGTGCCTAGCTGTCTTCCACTCGTGCTTTGTTCGGAATTATCCTACATCAAACATGGTAACACTTGTGTTATGTGTTGTCTTTATGGCATATTTACCTTTTGTAAGTAGTTAGACTATGAATGGATGAATGGATAATTTTGTGACATATTTATATGTTAGATCTATTAGAATGAATGCATAGACTTAAAAGATGAATGAATATTAATAATAATAGAAAGAAGAACGAGATGAAGGACTAAGAAGATGAAATGCAATCCCATATCCCCACTCTTTCATAGACGACAAGCATATGAGAATTGTAGTCACGCATAGGAATATCTTGCGTCAGACTATGCAATACATTATGTGTTATGTTTCCTTCTGGTTTACTAGAAGGGCCGATATTTTTAGATGGTTTCATTGGAAACTTGTTCATATATGAACCTAGGTCAAACCAATAGTAGGAAGAGATAGTAATAACCAACAAATGGTTTTGTTTCTGGCTGAAACTACATGGGATTGAGTGAGTGGGATCCATGAAAGAATCACGTGGAGAATGAAGGTGTAGAAAGGAATGTTCATACCATGGAGTCCAATGAAGGAAAAAATTGAAATATTGTTGAAAACAAAGGAGCTTGTGTTTCCCCAGAAGGATAACAAAAACCCTAAGTTAAAACCGCTCAAATATTTGGACAAGTACGTGTTTAGCGACTTACATGAGGCATTTTTCTGTGATTTCCCGCATGTGTTGTAGGAGTGTTTATTGAGGTTGAAATAAAACCACCCTACAAATCGAATCAGACAACTCGATTGGAATCCTATTTAGATTGAACAGTTACAACAAGTTAACAAAAAATTCATGTGCACAGTAGATTTCTGGCTAGACAATATTGTTGTAGGTTTTATCACATAATTTACAGTAGATACCACGAAGTCTTACAATGCAATAGAGAAAGAGTTTATAAAGGAACCAAGAGCTAGGCATATTACATGGTTGTATAATTCAATCAAGATCTTACTTTATAAAAAAGGTGTAATGACTATGGCTTCATAAAACTAAACTTCTCTGTGTGCATGGAGGAAGGGGGGAAGCACTGACAGAAGTTGGAAGAATGGAGGGAGAGATGAATATGTGCATGAAGGAGTCCATGGACTCAATCATGATGGAGGAAGATCAAAAAAATCATATAATGGAAACAACTGGAAATATGTGCAGTGGAGTACCCTAGCAGTTTAAGATGAATAATAAGAAGAGAGCCATAACAGATAGAGAGGTCTTGGAAAGTGTTGAATAAGAGGTATAGGATCTTCGGGCTATGGAACAGATTGAGGAAATCCTGCGCACAATATATGAAAGGAAGACAAGAGTAACAAGGGCATGAACACAAGGAAGAACTCATATCGATGTCAATGTCAGTGTGGAACCATAACCCCATGTGGGACTAATACACCAGGAGGAACACCACTATATAGAAAACTGAATTTTAGTGGAAGAAAGGAAGAAGGAAACACATCTAAACAAGGAACAAAAACTAGAGGATCCATTTCAGGAAGTAGTATTCAAGTATCTACACCACGTGGATGTAGTAGTTCATCACAATTCAATATGGCAGGACATGATCTCACCATCAAGTTACGAGTTAGGGAAGAAGCATCAGAGGATCCCGAAAATAACTTATTCATATGTGAGAATATATGGGAAGAAAAAAAATTATAGATGAGGATACAAAACTTGCACAATTAGCTATCACGCTAAGACACCACACACTAGATTGGTACATGAGTCTAGATTTAAACAGTCCACCAGGAACAACATAGACTATTGCAAATGTGAAGAAGTTGTTGATAAATGAATTTCAGAAGCCTAACTTAGAAGATTAGTACATGAATGAGATGATTGAAATCAGGCAAAAACCAGGTGAGTCTGTTTGGGATATTTATCAGAGGTTTAAACAGTTGAAGGTTAAACTGAAGTATGTCATGACTACCATGCAGCGTAAACATATCTTTGTTAATTCACTGCTACCACATCTGAAATACCCTTTGAGGAAACATAATTTTCAAACTCAGGTAGAGGCTTTGTAGGAAGCCTTACTACTAGAAGAGAACCAGTATCAGAATAAAAATCTAGCAATAGAAGAGATAAAATAGGATCTAAAGAACCTCACATTTCAACTGACCCTGAATAAGGGAAAAGAGAATAAATAAGTTGTTTGGTGTAATACATGTAGGACATAAGGACACCATAAGAATGACTTCCAAAATGTCACGTAGTACATGTCAATAGGGCTACCAAACACTTTTCCAACATGAGGACCCCGATGTGAGATATGTAATACACATGGGCATGATCCATATCATTTTCCAATGATGAAGAAGTACCATACAATACCTAAGATCTCACACTGCAACTTTTGCAAACTAGTGGGTCATGATGAAAACGATTGTAGGACAACAAACTTGTTGAAGGAAAGAACTTCAGATACGTATAAGGTGCAGGAAGAAATGATGTTAGGGAAAGTTTCACCACAGTTCAACCAGGTACCACCTCCATATAATAATGCACAACCGTAGTACAACACTGCGTAACCTCAATATAATAACACACAACCACAGTATAACCCTGCATAGTATAATCAGGTACCTCGATACAACACACCAAAATGAGATATAGGTGGATACAAAGGTGGAGGATGAGGTAGAGGAGGATTTGGAAGAGGAAGAGGTCTAGTAGTATGTCATAATTGCCAACATGCAAGACATTATGCAAGATAATGTCCACTTCCACTTGTGACATGAATGTATTATTGTGCAATAGACAACGATATAGAGGACTATACAACATTATTGGGGAATATTCAATAAAAGAGAACTCAGAACAATCATAGTGTACATTAGATTTCAGAAAAATCTAGATATGATGGGAGGAACATCAACATAGTCATGCCTGGAAGAGCTAAGACAGGAGATGATCCAGTAAGACAAGATCCAGTGCAACACCAATGGGTGAAGAAGAATATTGAACCACATAAACAATTCAATGTGGGGAAAGAAAAATAAATATTCAAGGAGGCAATACAGGAGTTCCACAAGCAAGATGTTGCATCTACATCAACCACACAATACACTCAAAATGTACTAATGTACGAAATTCCCTCCTCAATTGACCACACCAGTGAAACACAACCAATAGATAAAGTAAGTACCATAAATAATTTTTTGCAATCCTATACTAATCTAATGAATAATCCATCATATGTTAAAGTTTTTCAACATATCTTATAAATATGTAACACAAAGGTAGAGGGGAAATTAGAGCAGAAGACAGTCAATTATCTCCATTCAAGAAGGAGGACAAGAAGGGAATTTAGATTGAATTATAACATTGGGGATTTCAATATGGGAGACAATATATTTGACTTAGGCTCTAAGGTCAACATTTTACCTAAGAAGACATGGCAATGTATGGAAGATACCACATTAGGCTACTCACATGTCCATCTGAAACTAGCAAACCAACATAGATTTCTGCCAATTGGAAGGATAAAAAGTGTGACAATAGACTTGGATGGAGTACACACTAAGGAATACTTTGAAGTGATAGAAATAGTGGATGGCACAACACCTTATCCAACATTGCTTGGACTGGATTGGGCATTTGATAACCAGTCCATAATTGACTTGAAGAGAAGGAAGATGACATTTGAATCAGGAGAATACATATTCATTGCACCACTAGACCCTTCAAAAGGAGAAAGGTTTGTAGAACCAACTTGTCCATATTTATAAGAGATAAACAAGTTATATAGAACCACCACGCATGAAGAATATTATGTTAACCGAACTGCAGATGGGGTACTCATCTGGAGAAGCATCACATCATGTGATTCTGACTCATATACAGAGTTGGAGAAATGGAAACGTAGATTACACAAAGTGTCTACAAGAAGGTGTGCAAGAATAGACCATGCAGTAAGATGGGTGGGTACAGAGATCAGAGAACCTCGGGCCAGTTTTCATGGCATAAATGCCTTAGAAGAATTCCTAACAAGATATGAAGATGACGTGTTAGAAAATAATATTCTCTTATCCTTGGACATCGCACTCAAGGAAACACCTACAATATGGTGGGGTTCACACAAATAAATAGTTAAGGACTGGTACTAATGTAAGAGACTATTGCGCATTAGATTCGACGCAGAGTAGGGGAGCAATAGGATACAGAGATATGATGGATAGGGTACACCAAAAGAACATTTGGAGAAATTCAAGACACAATGGAAGATGACACCACCATAGGAATAACCTCATCACTTCATCCACACATTGGAAGGAATTCCAAAAAACTGGTATGTAGACTAGGAACTGTACAAAGGCACTGCAGAATGGACCTTATTACAACATAATTTTATAGTAAATTTCTCATTTGAACATGAGAACCCCATCATGGATTCAACACTCAAATAAATAGCAGGGGTGATACTTATTGATGAACCAGAGGTTGAACTCATGACAAAATATCAACAACAGAATAGACATAAAGTCAAGGAACTAATGCCATGTTATCATGTGGAAGAAGAAGCACCAGATGAAGATGGACCGCACAACATTCAAATTACATAAATTGAAGGAGAAATAGAGGTGGAAGGTCCATCTTTGGAATCAAAAGTATTTGTTGCACCTATCAAAGTGAAGAAAGTCAACATTGTCACAACTGATAATCCTAAAATGGCAAGTATTGAAGATTGTTGGGATAAACAAATAGTGGAAAGGATAACAAAGTTAAAGCGCAAATACAATGACTTGTTCCCAAAAACTTTTACAGAGATGAATATACCTCTCAAACCCGAGGCTACATCTTTCAGACAGAGACCTTATAGACTAAATCCAATATATAAGCAGAAAGTGAAAGGAGAAATTTATAGAATGTTGGAAGCTGGTATGATAGAATCAGTGGAGGAATCTGAATGGATAATCCCTATGGCATTTCAAGAGAAGAAACAAGAGGGGATAAGGATTTGTGTAGACCTAATGAAATTGAATGATGATTTCCTACATGACGCTTTCCCTAAACCTTTTACACATGAAATCCTAGAGAATGTGGGAGGCCAAGAAACATACTCATTTATAGATGGATTATCAAGTTACCATCAGATCAAGATAGCCCCAAAAGATTGGTATAGGACTACCTTTTCTACAAAATGGGGATCCTACTAGTACACAGTCATGCCTTTTGGGATGAAGAATGCACCAACCATATTTTCAAGGGTAGTAATAGATGCTTTTAAGGAGTTCATACATAAATTTTTAGAAGTGTATCTGGATGCTTGGACTGCATATATTCTGTTAAAATACCATGTGGAAGTGTTAAGGCTGATGTTGGAAAGATGTAGGTAGTGCCATATATCATTGAATATTAATAAGTGCATATTTGGGACACCTTTTGGAACATTATTGGGCCATATAGTGTGAAAACAAGGCTTGCTAGTAGATCCTACCAATATTGCATTTATTTTCAATTTACCGCCACCAAAATCAGTGTGCCAGTTGAGAGAAACATTGGGATATACATGATACTACAGAAAATTTATAAAAGGGTATGCACATATCACTGTGCCAATGGAAAAATTGTTAAAGAAGGATACTAAATTTCAATGGAATGAGTATTGTCAACAAGGTTTGGACACCTTAAAAGAAAATATGGTCACATCACCTATTTTAGTATTCCCAGATTGGAAAAACAATTTTCATGTAAATCTAGATGCATCATCCATAACAGTTGAAGCAATTCTGGCACAGCCACGAGAATGGGAGTTGGACCATCCTATATCATTTGCAAGCATAAAATCGTCAGAATCAGAGCAACACTACAATATTGTAGAAAGATAAGGCCTAGCTATGGTCTATGCACTTCATAATTTCATACATTACTTATTGGGAAAACACTTTAAGATTATGACAAATCATTCAACCCTCAAATACCTAGTCAACAAACCAGTGTTGGGGGGGAGGATCTGTAGATGGCTACTGTTATTTTAGTAATTTGATTTTGAAGTGATAGTCAAATGAGGGAAGCTGAATGTTGAATCTGATTACTTGCCAAGGGTAACAAATGGAGAAGAACCTACCAACTTTGATGACAACTTCCTTGATGTGCAGTTATTTTCAATCCAATTAGACGATGAATATTTTTTCAACATTATTTAATACTTGAGTACAAGGTTGCGCCACAAGAGTTTAACACTACGTAGAAGAAAAATATGGTATTTAGAGTCGTAGACTATCAATTGATTGGAGGACATGTATACAAAATTGGCACATATAACATTTTGAGGATATGTGTACTAGAACATGAAATGCCTAGAATTGTGGTAGAAGCTCATGAAGGAATAGTTGGAGGACACTATGCAGGAAACTCTACCGAACAAAAGGTATTGCGTATAGGACTATGGTGGCCAACAATTCACAGAGATGCTAAGGAATATTTCCAGAGATGTGATGTATGTTAGAGGGTTCGTAAACCTAATAGAAGGGATGAGATTCCCCTAAGACGACAAGTAACTTTGAAGGTACTTAAAAAATGGGAAATAGAATTTGTGGGACCAATTAATCCACCAACAAAAGGGTCAGGAGAAAGATATATGATCACTTAAAAAAATACTTAACAATATGGGCATAAGAAACACCAGTAAAAGACTGCATCGTAGAGACAACAACGCACTTCTTGTTTGAGTAAGTGATCACTAAATTTGGTTGTCCAAGGATTTTGATGACTGAACAAGGTACTCACTTTATAAACAATACTATCAAGGAGACTCATGAGTTTTAATTCTATCATCATAAAAGTACACCATACCATTCTCAAGAAAATGGAAGAATAGAAGACTTCAATAAGATCCTGGAGAATGCTCTGACAAAGATCTGTAATGTGAACAGGGATGATTAGGACTTGAAAATACCAGCAGTATTATGGGAATACATGTGTAAGATGATAGGACATACACCATTCAACTTGGTGTATGGGAAAGAAGCAATGGTGCCACTGGAATTCCTGGTACCTAGTCTGCACATAACAATAACCACTAACATGACATAAAGAGGTACAACAAAGGAAAGATTAAAGAAACTAATGGAGATGCAAGAGGATATGATCCTGGCAATATTTCACCAAGAAGTACAGAAAGAAAGAGACACATATTGGCATGACAGACATATCATGAGGAAGAGTTTCAAGGAAGGAGACATAGTATTTCTCTATGACATCAAATTTTTTCAACATCTTGGTAAATTTAGAATGAATTGGTTAGTGTCCTATGAAGTCAAGACTATCACAGATGGGGGATATGTACAGTTAAAGGATCTGGTAGGAGCAGAACTTAAAGGAGTGATCAATGGGATTCTACTGAAACTTTAAACGCACATTCGACCTCCTAGAACTTAAAAGTTACAACACAGTAAGAAGAACATGTACATAGTGTATCATAGTAGAAACTAGGATAAAAAAGTGACAAAAAGATATAAAAAGAAGAAAAAGAGGGAAAAATAAATACAAAATAGAAAAGAGATAAAATACAAAAACAATGGGGAAAAGTTTCGCATAGTAACTACCACAACAAACATCAAAAGACCACACATAGTAAAAAGTGAAATTGGTGAAAATGCACACAAAAAGTGAGCCCGACATCGTCTATAAAAGGAGGAAAGCATATAGTTATTCATCACTTAACAAATTTTGAGCTCAGAGTGAGAAATAAAACCCATGCTCTATTTTCCAATCGACGAAGTAGAAAGCCGAGATTGTGATAGTTGGAAAGGATGACTCCACCAAATTTTGGGTCACTCGAAAAGTCCAAAGGTGAAAAGAGACAATGCATCAACCATAAAATATATTCAAGCTCGAGGATGTGACCACCTTAGACCCATAATCAATTAACCCAATGTAGGTCGAGGGAGAGCTCCCTACAGTGCAAAAATGAGAGATGGGGCAGAGCTCTGAGGCCAGAAATAAAGGTTCAAACCCTAACCTTGAGGTGCTTGGGAGACCAGATGACACAGTGGGATCATGAAAGTCCGATGAAAAAGACAAAGTACTGGTCGAGGACATAACAGATCGATCAGATTCAACTAGGGAAGAAGATGGCATAGAAGTAGCAGAGGCAGGAACATCTGTTGTGGGGCAGAAAATAAAGACCCCTAACAGTATGAAAATTACCCTTCCATTTCTTCCAGAAAAATTCCCCACTATAGATGACATGTTGGGGAAGGTACCAATGTTGAGGTACGCAAACCATGATGTGCGTGACACTGCCAAATTTCCATAATTGGCCTAGGAAAACTATTTGATCAACAAAGGGGATATTGGACCCCTAGGAAGGTCAATGATAGAGCCCACGCAATGGATTACGAGGCTATATAACTCCGTCATAATGAACCTATTGAACAAACCGCATTTTGGGTGTGGTACAAATGTCGGTCTATGCATCAAGAAGCTAGTCACCCAGGTCCATGGAGGCATTATTTGTATAGATAGACCAATACAGATCAACATGGAATTAATTGCAAATATAACAAGATTTCCTACAGTGGATATGCAACCGGAATACTTCTTAAAAAAAAAATACGTCAGAAAGAACTGGCAGAAGAAGTGATGGAACAATTCGGCATAACCGAGGGAAATAGAGGCATCATCATCAAAGATATCAATGACAACACGACAAGATTATCTAGTTTCTAATGGCATGCAAGTTGCTAAGAAAATGTTGCAGAGAGGAAGTGCCAGCAGGAGTGACTGCAATAGTAGCGCAATGCACGAAGGGGATGGTGTTTATTTGGGCATTGTATTTTTTGAACCACTTCCTACTTGACTGTTATGATGCATAGGACATTGGAACCAAGTTCCATTACTCTTGCTTGATAATATTGATAGCTCTGGAAGGGTGGCAAGAGCCTAATTTATTAGCATTCTTGCATAGGGTAGGGAAGTGTTATGCGTAAAGGTATGAGTCTTTCTAGAAAGTGAAAGATAACAAGACACAATAGGAAAACAACACTTTGTTTTACATGATTCTAGAAGAAATCCAGTAGTGCACAACAAATGTATGACATATACCTATGGAGGTTGCGTAGGATATAGAAGGGATACCTAAATTCAAGGTATCCCGACATCACATGTGGATCCAACCCTTGAGGGATCCCAGAAAGGCATGGTTGAAGATGCAATATTGCAAGAAAAAAAAGATTGGCCAATGATGATCGAAGAGGATATCACAGCGCAAGCGTTAGAAGTGCTCATAGATAAGGTAGTGTAGGTCCAGGAAAGTGGAAGGGAACTTTAAGACAAGTTCCATAGCCTAGTAGAGTTTGTCGAGGGAGTGTGCATTGCCTAGGTGGCTCGGGACAAGCCATGTGTCATTGTTGGGGGACTATTGGGCGCAGGCCAATTTTGAGGAAAAGTCCATTTTTTGAAAGTAAAGATTAATTTGGAAAAATACAGCTAGCATGAAAAGAAGCACATGTGAGGAAAAAACACAAGCAAAGGAGTAAAGCATGCAAGGAACGTGTTAGAAAAAAAGTTGTTTTCGTTTCACCATAGAAAATATTGCAATATTTTCACCCAACCATAGGATGAAGCCACCCCCGATCACCTTAACGTTGAAAGAGAGAATAATTACATAAGTAAACCTAGAACCAATAGCCAATGAATGTAACATACTGCTCTCCAGATCTAGCACACAAGCTAGAAATTCCAAACCATAACCAAGAGAATGTCCAAGCCTAAAAATGAAAATACAAGTTGCGGTAGCTGCAACTGCAACTACTCTCCAAACTTGCACACTTACTAATTTTCTGTAGTGTGCACTAAATTTATGCAGTTGCGAGTTGTGTGTGTACAAATGAGATCTGGAATCATGTATTTATATTGTTCTTTCTTAGATTTCTGGGCCGACTTCTCTTTTTGGAGGCTAAAGACTCAATATTAATTATTTTCTTTAGCCGAATTGTCTTCTAGCGTTATTTTAAAATATTTAGGGTTTGTTCTTTCTTTATGGAATATTCTATTATTGTCAGGGTTACACGTGGAGGTTAACACCTCCCGTAGCTACCATAATATCAACACTTCGTCCTAGCTAGAGAGGTATTGAAAATAATTGTCTTGAGAACCAAACATACTATTCAACTGGTAGCATGATCATAGCCATGCATGCTATCTCCTGATAAAATCACAAGAACCATGATCAATATCAGTATCATCTGATAGAATCAAATCTATCATATATCGAAGCCATACTCCATCTGAGTAATCAGGAATGATGATCAATAATTCACTCACTCCATAGAGTGATAAAAGAACCATTATTCTAATCCGGACATATGTCCTAGAAGAATAATTGCTCTAACAGATAATAGAAGCCACACCATAGGATACAAGGAATATTCTTCTAATATGGACACACCTCCTAGAAGAATAAATGTGTTGGACCATTTTCCCCCTAGAGAATTTATGTCCACCATCACACTGAATAACTATCTAGTTCATAATCATTTCCAACACTAGTGATGGTCTCCATGGAAATCAAAACAATGGCATCCAATAGAACACAATTGTGCCTATTCATAGTAGTAAATAAATAATATCTAGTGGTACACAACCACACCAAGTAGCACACAACTACTTAACCAATGACACATATTCACTACCAGTGGAATACATCCACCACAGTGGCATACATCTACTCTCCAAATACATACAGTCTCCACGGTAATCATATCATCTGATATCGACTTGCATAACAATATCATGATAAAAACTGAGTCATCTGGGCCATTCTTCCACTCACATCTGTGAGATCTAGAAGAGAATCTTCCCTCACAAGGTAAAGCATCATCCATGGGATGTCTAGAATATTCTTCTCGAGCATAGAATAATAATTGTCCCTTATTTTTTAGCCTCCACCATGGACCTAACTAGGCCATTCCTCCAACACTAATCATAGTGAAACTTGGAGAGAATGAGTATTCCCTAGGGAATTCATGTCCTTGATTGTTGAACCTGAACCATTCACCTAACTGGTCCATTACTCCAACACTAATCACAATGCAACCTAGAAAGAATGAGTCTGCCCTAGGAAATGACTGCCTGGATCATTTTCTATGGAAATGACTGTCCTGCACCAACCTCCAAAATGGACCATTCTTTGAAACTTCTCACAACTGTGAACTTTGAAAGAATGACTTCCCAGTGAGGCATACCATTCTACTTGACCACTAATCAGGGTGATTGCCAAGAAGAATAATTTCCCTAGACCATTCCCCCACACTAGCGACAAGGGGAATTGATGTCTATGGTACATCAACAATCTATCGAGCCATTTTCATTATGAAAATGATTGTCCGATTTGGACCATTTTCCGAACTGGAAAATGCCTATCTATTAGAAACTCAAAGCACTTTCCGAACTGGAAAGGAATTACTCATCCTAGAACATTTTTCGAAATGAAAAGTGAATTTCCATAAATCAATAACATATTAGTGATCCCTCCCAACTTGGAAGTAATCTCTTCCCTTTTCAATAAGGAAGGCGTCTCCATGAGCCCCAGTTTCTCTCTTAAGTACACAAACTTTTCATCTTGGACATAGGATTTACCAAAATATATGTTATCTGCTCATCTGTGGAGATATATTGGAGAACCACTTATTTCTTCTGGACTTCATTACGAAGAATATAATGTTGGATCTCAATGTACTTAGTTTTTTCATGGAACACTAGTTTTCTCTAAAGGCTTCATATAGTTATGATATTTACAATATATCATGGTCGAATCCAATACTTTTGTTTCCAACTAGCTCATGACATCATGGAAAATCTCAATTTGAAACATATCCAAGTAACACTTCTTCTGTCATCATGATAGTTTGCCATGGATTTGCAATCCATCAACCCATACTTTTGAGTAACTATTCTGATACACTATTTACGTCGTAGAACGTTTTCATCACACTTATGATGTATATGAGATACTCTGCATCATTTTTTTTAATCCATATAAGGTATTCTTATATCTACATACATGGGTCTCCTTTTCGTATAATCTTCTTTACCACTTGCTTTGTTGGGAAGAACAATCTTTTACATGTGAATTTCAATCCATGGATACTGCAAGAGGTATATCTGATTTACTAGAACAAGTTGTCGTCATAGTATTCTGGAAGAACCTCTAGTTCTAAATCTTTCAATGCTTCTATTCATAAGTCAACTTCCATTTCTCCAAGATGGTAAGCATGGAAAACTGGGTGTACTCATGTGGATGGAGGAAACTCCAATTTGTAGTCCATAGTACCAATCTTTTGCAACACCTTATAAGGACCATAGTACTTTGGTGATAATTTATTATCCTTCATGGCTTTCTTGAGGGACATCTGTTTCTATGGTTGTAGTCTTAAAAACACTCAATCCCCTACTTCAAAACTTCTTTCACTACGATGTTGATCTACTTCTTGTTTCATGTGATTTTGTTCCATGGTCAGGTTGTCCTTTAATATTTTAAGAACTTGTTGTTTATGCTCAATGTGATCTTCCACTGCTTGAACCTTATAGTTTTCTTTTAGAGAAGAAGTGATGGAAGGAGGGTGGTATCTATAGAGTGCCAAAAATGGTGTCATTTGTGTTTCAATATGAATGGATCTATAGAGTGCCAAAAATGTGTTTTACTTAGGTTTAACATGAATGGGAAGTGTTATACCACCATTCTTCCATAAGGTGTTAATGAACCATTGTGTTTGTTTATCAACAACAAATAAATGAAGGTAGCCTTCCTGCATATTTGTCTCATCCTATTGGTCCACTTGATTGAGGATGATAGGATGAGCCATGATCCAATTGAGTACCCAAAAAAAAAAAAAAAATCTCTATCAAAAAAGGTCCAAAGGAAGATAGGATCTCCTCACACTTTTACAATAATAAGTTTAGATCCCAGGTTTTTAATTTGTCTCTATGAATTGGGGCTTGAAACTATCGGCTTTGAATGGATGAGGAGCAGTAAAACTGGTATAGACGGGTTAGTCTATCAACAATCACCATTATGACACTCTATCATTCAAACTTAAGTAACCCCGTGATGAAATCAATGCAACTCCAAATGAGCTGGATATTAATGGAATAAAAGATTCCAGGGTCTAATTTTTCCACCCATTTTGTCAAGAAAACTCAAATATTCTCAAGAGTAAACCTTTCTAACATTGCTTCACACAACCAAAAATTCCTCTGACCCTATCAAGTTGTTTTCAAAACCTGAAAGTGCCCTCCTCCCAAGAGGGTACAAATTTCAATAGTACCTTTTATTTGAGTCGGGAGTTCTTACAAATATAAGACATATTTGTTCGATATAGTGAATAATTTTTCCAATGGGAATGTATCCTGATGCACCTGAACCTGCTGCAACCTTTGAATGAGGAGTCCACACTTTTTCATCATAACTTTCCATTCCACCCCTCAGCTCTATTATCCAACGCCTTGGATGATCGGGATATAGCACAGAGGAAAGGCCTCAACATCTTATCCTTTCTTGAGAGTGCATCCGGCCACAACATTTTGCTTCCTTTTTCTATAGAATTGAAACCATGTCCCACATCTTGTCGCATTTTGTTGTTCTTATGCCAGAATTTGGTTCCAAGAAGGTTTTGCAGACTATCATGAAGGTTTTGACCTTGAAACTGCCTACCATTAAAGGATCTGCTTTTTCTGGTCACGTTGTATTTCCATCATTTCCTTGTCATAATGGGCTTGTGTAATTCCTTTCTCTTGAGTGGCCTGAATTTCAAAATCTAGGGCCTTCCTTCCTGCAATACTTCAGGACTACCCAATGACATTCTTATGCATCATTCACAAGAAAGTAGTTTTTTTAAGTCTGGTGTGGTAAAGACAGGATATTTACACATCACCCTTTAAGTTAAACAAAATCAGCTCTGAGCCCATGAAAATGCCTACTTTAGTTGGGGTTTCATAAAGGTAATTAGCTCCTCCCATATTTCCTAAAAAACTTGACGTAACCGTCGTAAACCATAAAACCCTCTAATATTCTCTTCTCACAGTTTTGTGGGAATCAATTAACCTTACCAGCTGGCCTTATTCCTGTTAGGGTCTACCTTGACACCTCTTGAGATACAACAGCACCAAACACTCTACCTCCTTCCCACAAAAGAAACATTTGATGGACGGTATGTTTTCCTTTAGTAAAGCAGGCACCCTTGTCAACATGTCAGCTATGTGATCTTCCCAAGATCATATATATAATGACTTAAATTATTACGATTAATTTAATAAATAATCTTTAAAATTAGCTAAACTATATAATTAATTACACAAATAACCTTAACTAGATTATCCTATTGATTAATTATTTTTTATTAAGTGATTAGTTTAAGCATGATTAACTCTTTAATTATAAGTTAACATTTAATAAGGATTTATTAATTGTTAATCGATTAATTGCATAACAGTTCAAGTATACAAAATATAATGTTTAATTGCTAATGTGTGATCCACAAGCTGGATAAATTTTAAACCAATACCAAAGAAGAAGGGTCAGTTTGAATGGCATGGCATTAATAAAGGATGTTATTTGGTGGGGTAGCTAATGGACAGGCATGTGAAGACGAATAGGGGAAGGGGAGAAGGATTATGGGATTCATATCCTACCGAGAGTAGAGAACCCTGGAGGATTAGGAATGTGAGGAGTTTACTGTGGAATTTGGATAAAGCACCTAAATGGAGGAGGTTTTGGGTTCCAGGCTAGGACATCCACTGATGTCCTAGGGCTAGGGCGCAGAATACGAAAGGGTTGGTCTGGGTCCAAGGAGCAAGGTTCAGTTGCTGACAGCAACAAGCCATGACAGCACACTTGAGTGAGGTATAAATTGCTTAGTAAATTTTATTTTATTGGAAATATCGGATTGAAATGTGCTTAGATATGGTCTTTGGAGTGAATTCTTTAAATGCTCACCAAACAATTATTGTTATAACTAAATTAGAGAATTACAATTGGTAATGTATCTAGGTTTGAAATCCTGGCCCAAAAGGGGAAAAAATCCAAGCCCAAACAAGTTCTAAATCAAAACAACTCCAAGTCTCATTCCAGCCTTGTCTGTGAAACCAAACCTAAACGTAAGACTATTGTTAATTCATATTATATAAAACAAAGCCATATAGATATACACCTGAAATTTGTATAAAAAAATGTTACGCAAATATTTAAAAATGTTGAAATATAACTCGTAAATAAGAAGACTGTTTACGCCACCAAGGTGTTGCGTAATGGTAATATTGCCAAATTATAAGAAGGCTATCTCTTTCCATAGATTGGAAGAGAGACGTTCAACACATATGCAAAAATACCCATATGCAAACGTCATAGGTCTCGGAATTAGAGACACAACTTAACCTATTCCAGAAGTTATAACTTCAGCAATGGCACAACGTGCACAAGCTTTATCTACAATAGAGGGTTATAGTGGATATGGAGCAAAGCAAGGTGCAAACTAGGTGCAAGCTTTATCTACACGCTGATCATGTTTTAGATCAAGGCTCCAACCGGATTCATCAGACGACCAGGTGTTTCTTGTATGAGCGGAATATCTAATTTCATGTAATTACTTGCTTTTCAGCTTTATTTTTTCTGTTATTTGTTAAATTCTTCAATTTTCCCCTGTTTTGTCTTCCTGCACTTTTTTTACTTTTACCCTATGTCGTTATTTTTTTAGGAGATGTGCTAGGCACTCATTATTTTTACCCTATATCATTATTTTTTTAGCAGAGTGCTCTACAACTCCCAATTTTTTTCAGTCGTAACAGAATGCATCAGTTTGGATTTATAATGTCTGCTCCCATTTTGTGGCATTCGCCAATAGGGCATAGGAATATGAATAGGATTATCTGGTGCATGAGTGTCTCCTCCTCCAGTGAGAGAGTTGAAAGCATGAAGAGTGATAATGGGAGGGTGCTCATCTTAGGGGCAACTGGACATGTTGGTGGTTCTGCAGCCAGGGCTCTTGTTAAATCCTGCCCTAATGTCCATCTTGTTCTCTAAGGCTGGAACAGGTGTGGACCTTGTAGTTCATGCAGCAGGCCCTTTCCAGAGTGAAGAAAAGTGTACAGTATTGGAAGCTATGATTTCTAACAGCTTATATAGATGTATGTGATGATCGGAGTTATTCATGTCTGGCAAAGACATTTCATGAGAAAGTTGTAGTTGTGCAAGTTCCTGCCATCACCACAGCAGGGATTTATCCCGGAGTGAGCAACTGTATGCCATCTGCAAAAGTATATGGTGTTCTTTGAGGTTTTCATTTAAGAAGACATTATATGTTTAGGAAAATTCCAATGGTTGAACTTATTCCAATCATTTTGTGAGAGATATGGTATTGTGTATAAAATTAGCATAAATTCCTTCCTTCTATGCTTTATAGTTCCACGATGGAAATTTGTTATTCACATGAGGTTTTTCCCACGCTTTGTTTCCCTGTTGCTTTCACTAAAGTTCTTGGATTCACATGAAGCATGCATTTGCAGATAACATTGTTTTTTTTTTCCCATAAGAAATGTTGTTTTGTGCCATTGAAGAATAATTTCACTCAGGGAATGACCTACTGAGTGGATTTTCTTTTAGATAGTTGTTCCTTTTGTTTAATGTAGATACTCCCTTTAGATTATTGTTCCTTCTATTTCGTGATCCTCAATATTCTCAAGCTGAATTTTTGAAGGTTGATTTAACTAGTGCGTATAACTGTATTCAATCGTAGATGCTTGAAACAAAATGTCCCTCTAATCAAGATGTAATGCTGGTCTATTTCCACATTTTACATTCACAACCTAAGTTAAATTCGTGGAAGGGCATAAAAGCAACATCCAAGTAATCAATCAACCTATATCATACATGTACCAAGTACTGTAATTATTTGGCTCATCCTAAATATGGTATTCAACCGGTCGCATATATAACTCGGCTCCTAATAATAAAATATACATCCCACCTGCGTTCTAATCCATCTCCTTAACGTAGTTGTGTGAGTGTGTCCTGTCCAATTTAACCTTCTGATCAGCTAATAGATTTTAGTGTAATCGCATTACAAAGGAAAAATCAGAATAATATTGGTAGTCTATGATGTACGACTATAAAACTAGTTTCCCTGCCATAAGCTTCTGAGACGAGCATTCAGATTCAGGAAAGTGGTTACAATTATATGTTTCATCCATATGAATTGTAAACTCCTTGCACCTATCTCCATTTATGAATTTCAAAATTTGAACTTGTATGTTAGAACTTAGGAATTGCTTTTCATATTTATAGAACAAGGTTGTTAATGAACTACAACTACTTTAGTCAAATGGAACCTGATTTTGGTTACAATAACAATTTCTGCAACTAACATCTTCACTATCGTGACGGTTTGGCTCTCTGTTGATGTTCCCTTTTGTTCAAGTTGATGCGATTGATGGATAAATGATGATTTTGTGAATCACCAAGACAAGTCAGAGTTGACATGGGTATCAGGTCGTTTTACTAGTATCCATCTTGACTTGGGATAGATCAGGTTTCTTTCTTTTGAGGAAGGACAACCTTTATATCAATAGGATACGAGCATAGGGAGAAAAATTTTCTCCTTTAAAGTCTCACTGAAAAAGGAAGTGAAGATCAAGCACCCAGAATTTACGAATGAATGATCTAATTAGCTAGCATAAACACCAACAATGCCACCGGTAATTTTATGCATAGTTGTAATTCTATTAATACATAATCTATGCATTGTAATTAATTACGGAAACCTGCTATAGACATCTGTTCTAATGAAAATTACAAGCGGTTGGACGGACTACATTTGTGTTTGGAATTATTAGGGTTTGAACCTATGAGTATTCAAGGATCTGTGCAGAACGACTCTTCTTTAAGAAAGATTTGGCTATATAATGATATGATATATTAAAATTTAGCAGTTTCATGGATAATCAGTGTAAATATTAGGGTTTTAACCTTCGAAGTTTAGCAGGGGCTGTTCAAAATATTTCTATTTTAAGAAAGCACAAGCTATATTCGTTCAAATGCTATGATAGCGTAGAGTTTGACAGTTTCATGAATATTTAGAAAACGGGAGATGCCATGGGGAGTATCGGAGAATAGGATGTAGCTCTAAGTGATTTTGAGGATGGGGACTTCGAGGCTGCACCAGTGGTATTGCCGACTTCATCTTCTGAAGCCTCTGAAGAGAGCTTAAGGGCGCCTTTGGGAGCCTGAACTGGTGAAGAAAGCAAGAAGGCCACAAACCTCAAAGGTCAATCGAGAGTGCATTTAGTCAGCTTGAAGTTGATCCGCATGAGGCAAACTTGGTGGAGTGGACTATAACCATAATCACTTCAAAAAAAGGAAATTTACCTGTGGAGGATCTAGTAGTGACTTCTCTAATGTGAAAGGTCGATTAATGAAAAAGGCAAAGATGAAATTTGTTGTTAGTTGCGATTTAAGGAATGAAACAGCGAATAAAAATTCATTGCAAGGTCAAAGTGTGATACCTCTGGGGATACTATCCAGCGTGTGTATAACTCCAGTTAAAAGCTTATCAACAATGGCCTCAACTCTATGACCCCGGGGTGAGGAAATTTGCAATAACCATTGACCCAAATGAAAATGGAGGCCGATTTTGGAACAAGCTCCACGTCTGGATGCAATTCTTCATGGAACGCCATGACCAACCACCAAAGTCGCAGAAAATGGATGCAGGAGGAACACGAATGGGAGGAGCTACCATGTTGGCTTAATGCAAAAGTACTATGTAGGGAGCCGAGATTTACTTAAGGAGCCTTACCAAATAGCCTCACGGGAGAAGGATGGACTAACACGGAGCCGCATGGTGTCGGTAATAACCTGCAAGTCCCTTTTAATTTAGTCTATTTAAAACAATTGTATTTATCAATTTTCTTTACTTTATATAAATTTCAATATATATATATATATATATATATATATATAATAAATACTATATAGAAATAAATATTAATAAACTAATAAATGATAAATTTAGGAAATTAGTAAAGTTTAATCCATAAATCTATAAAAATAATTTTCAAATTATTAAACTAATTAAGTTAATTAACCAATTAACTAAGTTGGGTTAAGTTATTTAGCTTACAAAATATTAGTTAGGCTGTCATTTTTTATGGAGTGCGCGAGGATTGACCCTCGGACCTCCTTCCACCGTGAAATTCTTTACAAAATCCGCCCTACCGACGCGCCATGCGTTGTTTCTTTACAATTAATTTAATATTTAAATACTTTAATCGGCCATACCCAATCTTGCACCGCTTGAGGGTTTATTCACTGATTGAAATTGCAGAGTTTAAGGTTTATTTTCCATTGATGGTATATGCCCAATACACCTAGGTAATCAAACACACTTGTTGGCTGATTACATTGTTTACATAGTCATACCGTTTTATTGGTAACCAACACTTGTTGATCTATCTCCATCTCCGTTTCATGATTGAAACCGTATAACTCTATGGTATTTGAGCATTGTGGACACATTGGATTGCTCTAAATTTTTTGGTGTGAATAAGGTTAAATGATGTCATTCTACTTGCAAATGTGTACCGATAATTAATGTTTCTTCATGGTATTCGGCACATGAAACCAAACACACACTTATATCATCATGAAAGCAAATATGGAATATGACTTGAACGTGATCAAAGGTGGTTGCCAATCATTTCACTAGATTTTGGTCGCGGGTAAAAATTCCCATGCTTCATCGCTCTTTGTTACACAGTTTGAACACATCACTGTCAATTGGTTATACTTGTTTTGGTGTTGACACATTTTGATCATACTGACCTTATGGTGCTGTATGCTCCAAAAACTCCTGCCGCTTCACTCTGCCTTTAGCCATAACTCTGGAGCAATTTGTTGCATGACAATATATGATATGAGTATTGAACACGATCTTTATCCCTCTCCATTGGCTGAGACTACTCACCTAATTGATATAATCTTTCATTCCATCGCTTTGGTAGTGTTGAGATTAGTGTACCTTGGGAGAAAAGTTTCCCATGTTTGTGAGTCTCTAAACACACGTGGAAGTACCATACTTTGTAGCCTTGTACCTCTGCCTAATTTCATTTTTACTTAAATCTCCTAAGTCTTGACTGCTTGAAGTTTTGTTTTCTAATTTCTAGTATCAAGGCCAAAGTGGCATTTGATCTATCAAAATATTAACCGAATTTTATTGAATAGTTTTTATGTTAATGATACTCCATTGAATGAAATTTTAAATGTGGTAAAAAGGATGTCTGCTGCAGGGATTTGATCATGAGGGTAAAACATGATTGAATTTTTTTCTTTTAACCCGGCCAAATGTCATCAAATTCTCAATATATTCATTATCTCGCTTATAGATACTGTAAATTAAGTTATAAGATAGTTGAACTGGATGGATGACACTGCCAAATTTAGCTGACAAGCTGGAAGGACCTACAATATTCAAGCCTACTTGTATCTTCCTCCCATTCTGATTTGCAGTTCCCAGAATGTGGCCGCTTGGTATTCTGCCTAATATTAGACTCCTTTGGAAAGGAAGATCGGTTGTAGAACGTGAGCATCATCATGCTGGCTCCCCCTTTTGTTCCATTTTGGTTGTGCCACAGTTTTTTACTTTTCATTTAACGAGTTAATTGATTGTAAGTTAGGTCTGGACTTGAGGTGAACAAGTCTAAATTACTATAGATTTTCATATGCAAGTGTATCCTTTCTCACTAAAAATCAGTGTGTGGTTTTTGCTCGACTCGTAGTTTAGAGTTCGCAATGCTACATGTGGTGGTCCAAACCTGAGCCTAGGCTTTAATCCCGATCAGGTGTTTGCACATTAAAGTAATGAAATTATATTCTTTCATATATATATATAAAATATTTTATACAAACTATATATTTATTAGACGTATACATCTATAAAGCCTATTGTGTACAAATTACCAGGACCCCAAAGTAGTTGGGTGAAGTTCATTGTCTCAGCCCTCTTCCTCATTCCTTCCCGTCTGCTTTGTTTGGCCATGCCTTATGTTCAGAGTTAAAATTCATTACCAAGCTTAGCAGAGGAAAAAAAAAAAAAACATAAGTAAGTAACCCAAATTCAAAACCTTATATCTCTCCACTTGAGACATATATGAACCAAACTTAACTAATTGATGTAGCTTCAGGAGAAGTGGTAAATACCATATATTTTCTATCCTTCCATTTCCCTTAATTTCTTCTTATTTCCTCCACTAAAAGGGGTGGATAAACATCAAACCGTGGCAATATTGAATAACATGTATTTGGGAATTCTCATGTAGAGTCTGTCAGGTTGTACTGAATTAAAGTCCCATTACCCGTGAATCCAAGAGACCTAATGCGTTCTCTCATGAGAACTATGTACTAAGAAACCAAGTAGTTGTTGTACCAATTTACTCCCATTGAATGTCATCATATTGAGCATTGACTCACAAGACCACCATTGTTGAATCCCAACTTTCATAATGCCCTTGGAATAATTTGGCAGACGGATGATTCAAACCACAGATCTCTTGCATGCCCTCCATTAATTTCTCTTCTATTTTTTTGTTGTTATTATTTTATTTTACATGAATCAGAGTGTATCCATTGTAGTTCACCACTCTCCTACATTTCCCAATTCACTGCATATAGACAGGAAATTGCACGTTCATATCGTCATTCCATATTTCCAAATATTTGAGGCTTCAAATTACCAACCCCATAAAAGTGGAGGTAGTAGAGATGACTGCATACTTATTTAGATTTTCCTCTTAAACTACACCTATGATCTTTGTCTTTCTTAAAAACCTTTTTAACCCCAAAATGGTCATTAATGATTAAGCACATAGAGACACATTTAATAAGAGAGCAAGCATGGTACAGGGTCATGAACATGGGTTTTGAATCAAGACAGGGCATGTACAATCAGAAAGTTAGTTAGTCAAATTGATGCATGGAGGGTAGTTCTGGCCCTAGAAACGAGGGGGCCTCATACACCAATCAATTCCAGGTTTGGATAGGTCAGACCGTAAAGGAGAATATTATTATTATACACACATATAAAGCTGACTATGTGAAAACTTAGTGCAAATCATTTGTATCTGAGACCTAAGAAGATCATTTCCCTGAGTAGGGACCCATTCACTTCTAGGGTTTCTTGGACAAGTTTCTAGAGCCAACAAGTAATCCTCAACACAGAACTATAATGTTTTATCATCCCAAATGATGGGAAACTGAGAGTAACTGTTTGAAGACATGCTTAGGATAAAAGTGCCTATACTCAGTCCAAAGGGGGCACATAGTCCAAAAGAGGATCCGCTAATTTGGGAATAAGGCAAGACACCACGACGCATTTGTCCTCACACATCTTTTGACCACTTCGAGAACATACTGGTGTGGGGTGTATAACACCCACCTTTGACTTTAGACATTACTCGTGATTCACCGAGGACTATATATACTTTATTTTCTAGTCACAAAGGAACTATAAAGTGATACTCTAAACCGAAAATTCTGAACCTATATGAACGTTTAAATATTATTTTATTGATGATGTATATAATGCAATCATCATCAGCATACATGTAAATTTTATGGTCGTTTAAATGTTACTGATGATGATGATGTATGTAATGCTGCATCTATTATGTGGATGTAAACTCTACTTAATGTACAAATGTTATTGATGATGATGTATATGTCACAACACAGAGAAAATGTGAATTCAAATTAGAATGTTTAAAAATGTGTTGTTAGGATGATGTTGGACATTATGCAATCTAGTTTGAGTAAATGATAAATCTTGTGAATGGGCCCAAATCGAATTATGGACATTAAAGGTCTATTTCTCGACTGAAACTTGATGTTAACTTCTATCTAATGTAGGATACCAAAGTGAATGATGCTAGTATGCAATTACAGGATGACAATGTATATAAACAAAGAGTTTAAAGCCATGTGACTAATCAGGTTATGGGCTAAAACAGCCAAGGAATAATGATGTGATGAAAGTGTATATCAGAACACCTAATCGGTGAAACACATGGTATGAATATTGTATTTGGAAATTTATATTGGTTTTGGATGCATTTCTATGATATATGGATCAGTGCATGACTTTTAAAATCCACACTACCCAAAACCAAATAAACGATGACAAAGATCCCACCACTAAGTAACGTAGAGATTCCAGATTGTAGTGGACCTTGGTCTCATAGGAGGGCATGCATTCCCACTGGTATCCCATTAGGTGACCACCGAGGGGGTGGAATCCCATATGATTAGGAGTGAGGTATTTCCCACCTGCATCCTCCAAACCAACTGGAGGCATCTAACGGTTCAATACCCTGTGTCAGTGCAAGGTGATGAGGGATCTGCTAGTTTGCCTTCTAGGAAGCTTGGTCGAGATAGTGACACTCCAATTACCTGTCTCATTTGGAGTTAGGTTTCAAGATAGATGACGCTTCCAAGATAGTCTAGCAGGACCTGATAGGAATGGAGTTGGAAGCAGGTTAGGGAGGAAGGATGAGTAGAATAGTTGAGACTATATGGAGATCCTGGTCTTGTATGGGAGTAGATGCTAAAGAAAATGTATATATGAAAATTCCTTATTATGTAACTAAACCACACCTCTGTTGTTTAAAATGAATTATTGAATCTGACAATTGTGATTAAACGAATTATCACACAATTAATTAATTGTTGTCTTCTATAAAGTTATCAGCCCTACCACCTGATTAATGATACATAAAATACTAAAGGATGACAGCTTGATTATTAGTACATGTACCATAAAATTGTAAGGTACCTAGCTACACATACATTTCTTTATACATATACATACTAGTGTATGAGTTTCCTTGACTACTTACTAATAATGCCTACATTTGTTATGAATGTGTGAACCATGTCTTGTTCTCAGACCATAAGATACCTTAACTTCTGGAAGAAGCTCAAGGGTGGGTGTATGTGGACACCCTAATTATTAAGATGATTACTTAATAAATAATCTTTAAAATTAGCTAAACTATAATTAATTATTAAATAACCTTAACTAATGGTCCATATATTGATTTGAATTTATTTTTTATTTGAGTGATTAGTTTAAGCATACTAACTCCTTTAATTACATTAATGGATTAATATGATTATTAATTAATTAATTGATTAATTAAGTAATAAACAAATGGGTGGATAATAAAATATAATAGTTAATTACATTTATCCCACAAGGGATAACCAAACTACATTTCAAGTTAAGTAATGTAAACGAATGGTATGGCACACAAAGGGATAAGGCACTGGGTGGGGGAGTTAATGGAGAAAGGGCTGAAGGAGGAATAAGGGAAGGGGATAAGGATTATGGGGATTCATTCTAATATGAGAGGGAGAACTGGGAGGATTGGGATGAGTGAGTTTACAATGGAATTTACAAAGCAACCTGGGCCGAGAGGTCTGGGTTTGAGGGCCAGGGACATCCACTGATTCCAAGGCTAGGCTTTCACTAGCTTCCCAGAGGGTGGCTGGTTTTGGGGTCCCCATGAGCAACATCAGTTCAAGCCGAGGATAGCACTCAAGATGTTAACAACATCTGAGTGAGGTATGTAAATTGTTAGTAAATTTTATTTATTGAAATATTGGATTGAATGTGCTAGATTAAGTGAATTTTGAGTGAATTTTAAATTTACTGTTCTGTTCTAAATTAATGGTTGTTATAATTAAATTAGAGCATTACACTATAGATTAGTATATCATCAAAAAATACTAACACAAATTTTCGAAGGAAGGGATTGAAAATGGAATTCATCAACCCTTGGAATGTGGAAGGTGCATTTGTAATTCTAAATGGCATGACCAAAAATTCATAATGGCCTTCATGAGATCATAACGTTGTTTTTGGGATATATTATTCCTTTATTATAATCTGATGATACCTTGAATGGAGATCCAACTTTGTGAAATAGATTGCTCCATGTAGTTCATCGAACAATTCATCAACGACTGTAATGTGAAACTTATCTTTAATATTGATCTTGTTGAGCTCTCTATAATCTGGAGACATATGCCATGGGCCATATTTCTTGAATACCATTACCACTGGTGTAGAGTAAGAACTTTGTCTAGGTCTTATAAGGGTATATGTAAGAGCTGATGTTAGGAGGAGGACTCCCAAGAATTAGGTGAATATCATGATCATGATTTCGAGTGGGTGGAAGACCTTTGGAAATATCTTCAAATACTTTGGAATGCTTATCAATGATCCCTTGATGATGTAGGGGAATAGATGGCTTAGATGTTTGAACATCTAGTGAGCATAGTTGTGAAATAAAACCTTGATGCCCCTTTTTCGATATTTTTTTCATTCCATTAGAGCTTATCACCTTATTGGGTTTCCCTGTGATATCTCTTAACTCAATTTATTTTCCTTCCAATGAAAAGTTCATGAAATGTTCTTGAAAATTAAAAGCCATTGTTCCTAATGATTGTAACAATTGGATTCCTAGTACGACATCAACACCACCCATGGGTATAAAAATCATTGGACTATTCATTACATATTCCCCCATATTAAGATTGATATTATTGCATTTTCCTGAGCAATTGATAGTTCCCCCATCTGCAATCATTACTTGAAACTCTGGTGCTAGATATACAAAGCAATTGAGAGCGTTGGCTAATTTATAGTGAATGAAATTATGAGTACTACAAAAATCAATTAGGACTATTATCTTTTTATTTTTGATATATCCTTTGATCTTGAGGGTCTAAGGAGTGTTGATTCCATCCAATGCATTACACGATATTGTGGGAGTCAACTCTTCAAAAGAAATCTCTTCTACGTTTTCCTTTTGAGATGGTTCTTATTCTTGTTCTTGTTCTTCTTCCTCTTCACAATATATGTAGAATAATTTATTCTCACCACACTTATGTCCATTACTGTAATTTCTATCACAATTAAAGAATAAACCTTTTGATTTTATTTCCTCCAATTGTTGAGGTGTCCACCTTGTAAGTAGAGGTGTTTTTGAAGAAGGAGCATTATTCTCTCAATAAATGTGAGGATTGTTCCTTCTAGTAGCCATAGCCATATTTTTACTTTCAAGATTTCTTGCCACCCTAAATGCATTCTCCAATGATTAGGGTTCCCAAAGGCAAACCTCATGTCGAATGTTATCCTTTAAATTTCCTATGAATACATCAATCAAGTGCTCATCTAGAATATATGTTACTTATATATTCGATATTTGTAATTTCTCAATATGCTCTGTAACTAAACCCTTTTTCTTGAGATTTATCAATTGGATAAAGAAGGAGTTATACCCCTAATTTGCACCAAAAATGCTTACCTAGCATCAGACCATCTTAGATTCTTTCTTTGCCAAAACATTGTTGAAAAACTCTTTTTAAAAAACCCTTTTATAAAGGCGCATGCGCCCTGCTCCATTACTGCATGCGTGTACACCCTAGCTAACCCAAGACGACCTGCGTGTACCTACAAAAGCACGGAAAAAAGAAAGTTGTTGATGGAACACTCAGCTTTGGGTAAGTTAACTAAACCTTTTGGCCATGCATGGACGGTCACTTGACCAAATACCTAGCTTCTTCTAGACTATAAAAGAAGGGGTAGGGGTCCCATTTGAAAGGAGGAGAATCATTGTAAAGAAACTATACCCGATTGAGCATTCCTTTTGTCCCAACCTTTAGCCATCCTTGTGCAAAGAGAAGTATAGAGAAAAGCAGTTGGAAGACAGTGGAAGAAGAGCCCAGGACCAGGATCGAGGACCAGTAGCCGACTTTATCATTGTAAGGTATCATTGTGAAGTTAATAAAATAATTTCTTTTCCCGTCCCGCCATATGAGATTGTCATTATTGGAATATTGATTGTATGATTGATTAAATATCTAACCCGTTAGTTCATAGATCAAATGCATGTGGAGTTATTTGTTTTTCTTTAGTGAATGCAGGTCAGCATTGGGAGGAGATTTGCAGTCAAAGAAAAACCAAGCGTGAAAAAAGGGATTGACAATAAACACGAAGAATAAGGTACGCCAACTTAATCTCTTGAGCCTTGTATTTACATATGAGTAATGGGGGTCTAGGCATGGGATGGTGGTAAAAAGTAAGAATCTTTAGGTCATTTCTACATGCATGATAAAACCCTTAGTGCTAGTCCGTAGGAGGGATTTCCCACCCACAACAATGTTGGATTACTGAGAGGGGGGGTGAATCAGTAATAGCATAATTATAATCTTTTTTCTTCAAATGTTATATCATTGTAGAATTATTATCCAATAATGAGCAGTAAGAAATAAACAATCACACACATACATAGTACACCAGTGTTTTACGTGAAAACCCAAATCGGGAGAAAACCACGAAATGCTTTTTCTTATATGTCTNCTCCTTCCAGTTGCAGCTGGAAGGAGGCTCCAACCCCCTAGTTTTTCAGGCTACAACCTGAGGGAAGCTCCAACTCCCCAATTCTCTGGCTACAACCAGAAGGAGGCTACAACCCCCAATGCTCTCCGGCTACAACCAGAAGGTGGCTACAACCACCTATCCTTGCCCCATCCAGCCACCCTGAAGTAGAAGTAGAATGATGGAACCATTTTTACACTATCACTGTGAGATATACCGTTGTAAACATATACCAATAAATCTGAACCATGCATGAACCTGTACCTCAACCTGTAATCAACCTGTACCATAAACAAGTGCATCAACCATGCACCAACCTGTAATAAACTTGTACCATAAAAAATTGCATCCAACCATGTACCAAGTATGTACAAATCATGTGTCAACTACTCATCAACTATGACTCATCAATATGTACCAACATCATCAACTATACACCTCATGTATGTGCGCCAACTCATCAACTACTTGTCTCAACCATGTACTC
>SNQJ01S0070283.1:78897-89835 GCA_010110895.2 Picea sitchensis | reverse complement strand
TTGGAGCTCATATGTATGATAATGTATAGAATGTAAAGATTACTTATCATACCAAGAAGAAGAGGTTTTTACCCTTTATGGGTTTCCTCAGGAAATATCTATCTCTGTATATTTCATATGTGTGACTGATGTCGAATGTTCTATTGCTTACCTCCCTGCATTATTTTGATTGTCATTAATTGCTCCGCAAAGAGTTTAAAATAAGCATAATTTTTTAAGCACGGTAACAACCGATTCACCCCCCCCTCTCAGTTGTCCAACAGATTGATAGGGCATAGTTCCTTGCAGATGAATGCCCGTCGGATTGGGTTGAGTCCACAAAGGATTCACAACTCCTAGATATGGATTTCCAAGATACAAACCAGTGGTATTAGGGATAAAAGGACTTACAAGCGTGGTTTTCCCCCATGCTAGTGGATGTTGCAACCATGTAGGTTTCCCCCCTATGAAAATTTTCCCTGCAACTGAAGGTTTCCCCCCAGCTGAAGGTTGGCCTCCCATTGAATATTGACCTCCAATGTAGGGAGTACTAATTTTTGATGTGTGATATGGAGGTTGATTAGATTGTGTAATTGTGGTTGTGTGAATGACTTGACTTATGGCCATTCGACCAATGGGACAACCAAGTAAAGCACTTGGCGTGTTCATGTGTGGAAAAAATGAAGCAGGAATATTACCTGACTCATGTGCAAGAGGAGATGAATGCGTAAGTGTTTGAGTCAAGGTTACCTGGGACACCGATGTTTCCAGTAAAAAATAAGCACCAACAGTATCAACTACGAGAGTTGTGGAAAAATATGAATTCCCAAGTCCTTCAGGAAAACCAAAAATTGATGGGTTCATGCCAAAGGATAGTGTAGTGATTGAACCAGGTGGTAAATAGTAGGAATACAAGGAATCAACGTATCTCATGGATGGTGGATCAAATAGTGGTTGGACAAGTGGATCAGTAAACAAAGGATTCACAAAATATTCCAAGCTTTCTACGAAGGTTGGGATTGATTATTCAATGTGATGGCCACTTCCAGGAGAAACACTCCTAGTTTTAGAAGTGTGATCTATGATCACTGCTTCATAAGAAATATTATGTTGTGATTCCTAAGTGTCAGGCTCCATACCTTGTATACTGTTAAAAATCCAATCCTAAGGCCGACTATGAAAAACAAAGAAACACACTCCTATGAAAACTAAAAGAAACCAACCAAGCAACAACATATTTAAGGATATTCCAAAGATGGGATATCAATCCATTAGTGAAGAAGTGAGAAGCAGTTACCCCGACCTCCATATAACATCCCTTCTCGATGCAAGGAACCCTCACTTTCACGGGATCACCCTCCCAGGGTACTGAGAGTGTGATACGACGTCTGTCCCAGGTATTGTGGGAATCCTCCCACAGACAAATATATATATACCTAGGAGAGGCCACTAATGATACGAAATTGCAGTCAACCTCCAGGGGGTACAGTTGACAGTCGAGACCAAATGTATGGGAAGGATATCAAAGTCTGAAGCGCTTCAAGAAAACTGAAAACAAGTGGACTGATAGGACTCCAGAGGACCCCGAATGGATTCATAGTTCATGAAGGACCGAGAGCAAATGAAACTAATGGTTTATCAAGAATATCCCCCAATATATGATCTTTCTTCTACGATTGGTTAAGATTTGGAGGGGTAATATTCACTTCTCTCCCACACATGAACTCATGTTTAGCCCCCATGTGAGAGGGGGTTCCTGGCTATGCTTATACAAAAGTTGGATTTAAATGATCTTTAATGTTCTAAAATGTCTTTAGTAGTCTTGGACAATTTACTCACTTCACCTAGTCCAAATACCCTAATCCTAATCTATTGTTGATGTGCTAAAAACAAAAAATATTTGAGTTGATTTTATTAGTGCATTGTTGATTTTAATGGATTTTAACTCAAAGGGTTCACAGAGATGAAACTAATGATGTGTAAGAGACTCGACTCCAAAAGAATGAAAAAGAATGCTATGCAATTCTTTCTTTTGATGAATTATATGTATGGGAAGGAAAAGAGTTATATTCTTCTTAATCACAAGAAAGCACTCAAAACAATGCAAATTTCATTTTCTGGGATCAATATGATGCCAAACATCCCATAAAATGTTTCTGAAAACAGAAATGCACATGCAAAACTAGCTATTTTTCCAAACATAAACCAAATCAAACTTCCTAATGAATGCATAATTTCTTCGTTTCATTAACTATGCAAGGAGATATGGAAACTTTTTGCTTCTTAACTTTTAGATGAAAGAGACATAAGTTTTATACAAAGAACTACAAGGAAAAAATAAATAAATAAAAGGCACACTCAAAGTGATGAGAACTGAAAGAAAACAAGGTTCAATCAAGAACTCAATGATGCAAAAGAGAAACAAAACAAACACTCATGAAAATCCTCAAACGATGAGTAGCAAGAAAACAAAAATCAAGCTAGGTTGTCATAAGAGTCCTAATCATTCGAAAAATGAGATGTTTCAAATGAAGATAAGAAGGCTCAAAACTAACCAACATTTTCAAACCTTAGCTGATGAACATTCCTAAACAGTCAAGCAATCTGAAAGCTTTACGAGATGAAGATCACATAAACTCAAAAGGAAAAAAAAGCAAGGGATCTTGTTAACCCGAGGGGACCACAACTAATAGAAAATTTACAAACTCAAGGGATAAACAAAAATGAATGCTAGATGGATAACTTGTATCAAAAAAAATTCAAGGATGTTCAAATTTCTTTGACCAAAAAGCTATGCAATATTAGAGTGAGAAAAATTGAGCAGAAAAGGGCAGAAATCACCAGAAAAGGATACTAACGCTCATGTTTCCAAGGGCATAGAGCATTTTAGCTCTCTGATATAAACTGCAAGGGGTCATTGATTGTATATCAATGATTTGATATACACTATAGGGGAGTGATACCCTTCCCAGAAACTCAGAATAGAGGCTTAAAACTCAGAAAATTTGACCTAGAACTCCCAGAATTTTGTGAAATTTTCAATGAGGAGAGAAAAACAAATAGATCAGAAAAAAACAATAAAAATGATCTATAGGTGCGAAAAAGGTAGAGATGATCCAAGGAAATAAAATTTAATCTCATTCCTGAGTGGAGTCGTCAATTTCTTTTATGGAATAATTCCCCTGCGGACAAGTGAATATCCCCTTGGATTCTATACCCCTAATACCAAGATAGAAACATACAAATGGACTCTAATATCCCTTTGAATTCAATTACCTAATCAGAAAGAGAAAGAGAAGGAAGAAAGTGTGATGCACCTTATTCTGTGGTTCATCCTCGATGCCTCCAATATAAGGTTGATCTCCAAACTCTTCAACACCACTTGATACCTACAATGCAATGGGAAAAAAAAGACAAATAAACCCTACTCTACTCTACAAGCTTAGACTAATCAAATTCATCTATCAATATCAACAATCATATGCAACAATAGACAATCTTTAAGGGAATAGGCCAAGTAATATTGATGATAACTTTCAAGAGATACTTAATCATTGTTAGTGTTGCAACAACTTCCCCAAGTCCTCCTCGTCCAACCCTTGCATGATGCTCGCAAGATCATAAGTTTGATCTCCAAAATATTCCTCCTTCCTCCATGGAAATCCCTCATTATATCGGATTTGGAGACTCAACCACCATGGATAACATCACTCATAAGATCCACTAAAAATAGATCTCTAATATTTTTAGGGAGAAAATATATCTTCAAGGATTTTAGGGAGAAAATATCTCTCAAGGGTCCACCAAGTTACGATTTTGGTTTGAGAAAATATCTCAACCATCCATGAGATTCTCAACCTGTCCTTAAAAGCAAGAAATTAAATGTGAGGTGGATTCTCACACTAAATTAATTTCCTTTTATGAATATTAATAATTAATTCATGTGCACATAGTATTTTGACCTTCATATAATATATTTCTCCTCCACATTGACTAGGGATTGTGAAAAATGCTCTTTCAGGTGTCAGTGTATGTGACACTTTCATGAGACTTGCGAAACTTAGGGTGAGGTACTTAAGTGTGGAATTGTGGTGTGTAAAATAGTGGTTCAAGAGTATACCAAGAACAAGCCTCAAGCTTGTACCATAACATCATCAACATGTAGTCAAAACAAATATCAAACAACCAAGAGTGTACTACTAACAATGTATCATATCATGTCCAAGTTGTACCATGTACCATCACTACCATGACTTTCCTCAAGCATGTATCATACCATAACCAAGTATAAGCCTCAAAACTAACACATGATCATACATGTAACTTGTAGATGACATGTTGTACTATAATACTTACATGTAACTCTTCCATGGACTTCAACATCCTAGTACCAACATTTGTACCAAATTTTCCTTAACCTCTCGAGACTAAGACTCCCTATCATGCAAGGCCTCACGTGACGTGCCCTAGGGAACCCACATTGGTTCCTTGTGGGACACCCTATTCTTGACCCATGAGTACCAGCCTAATTAGGGTTTATTAGAAACCCGTGCTCTTTGCAGCTCCAAAACGTTCAATCCTCCTACACACTTTCTCCATTTCTTCACACTCAACCTCAAATTCGCCAATAGACCAAAATACTAGACCAAAATATTCTCACAAGATAGATATTCAATGAATGTGTGTATACTTTTGAATGACTCCTTGAGGTGTATTTATACTTTTTTTGGGTAAAATGTGTTGATGATTGCAACTATGTGAGACATTTTCCAACTTACAAAGATGTGAGATGTGGATCATTGCAGCCATGTAAGATATTCTTCAGCTTACAAACCTGAGAGAAAGCCCCTATAAGGGTGTTTGGTTCCTATCTGAGACAGAGTTGGAATGTAGATATGACCTCCTCCATTCAGAGAGTTGAGAAGAACTCCATATAATTATCCTGTGGGAAAGGCGATCTGTTGAGTTAGACGTGCCTATGGCTGAGCACAAGGGGAACGTGTGAAATCCACAAGTGTTGGGTGCATCATCATGAGAACATAAATGAAGATGATTTAGACTCCTCTAAGCAACATAGTTGAAGAGAAACTCGAGATGACTCTCCTTTGCGAGGAATTGAGAAAGAAGATATGTTGATTGGACGTTCCTGTGGACGAGCACAAGTGAACGTGTGAAGATCTAGGTCTTTTGTGTAATCCAGTGAGCCAAAGGTATGGACATCCCTATGGATGTTCCCCTAGTGGATAAGCACTAGTGGGTGTATCATATCCTTTTCTATATTGTTCAAGAGTCAGATCTTCCTGTAACCCTAATTGTAATGTAAAGGGTACAGGTCGGTCCCACCTTAATGTGACTAGTAATTAATGTAAAAGATAATTAAACTGGTTAATATTAATTATATTATAAGCTAGTGAGGTCGGCCCTGTTGTGCCAATAGACACTTTTGTTGAAAAATTCAGTTTAGTATAAGTAAAGGTAGATTCCCCATTGTGGAATCATGTCTCTCACATGAGTTTGGAAATTTCAGAAAGTATATCTCCTTGGAAAATGTGCACACCTCTTTTCGGTGCTAGTCTTCTAGGGTTTGAGCAACCTCTTGTGTTCTAGGTCTTATTGGTGGTGAAGGTATTTCTCTTGAAGAATATAGCAAAGGATTTGGTTGGGTTTTCTTACCTTGTTGAGAAGGGTTTCCCAGGATACTTCTTGTGTTCTTGTGCACATTGTTTCTTCTTGTGATCTTGGTTGCTGCAACATTATTGTTTATGGTTAATTGAAATGCTAAAAATGGAATGAACTTCATGCTTAAACTATATTATGAAAAATAAACATGGTATCAGAGCATGGGTCTTGAAGAACCCATTGCACAAACAAATTTTAGCCATCCTCTCTTGATCCAGATTTTATGAGCAGAACAAAATGAATACAGATTATTAATAGGTTCTTAACACAAAATAACAGAGATACAGTAAAACTGGTTTTCTATTCAATAGAGAAATAAGCTGAAACTGTAAAATGCAGTGGAAACAAGCTTGCCGAAATGGTGGTGGGATCTCAGCGCATTCAGAGGAACAACACACTCAAAGTGAAGACTCTAAGAGATATTCTTGTTCTGGTTCCTCTTGTTTTCTTGTTCCGGACAGGTTAACAATAAAGGAATATGTTTGTCCTTCAGAGGGAGCCACTTGGCTCATAGGGAGTCAAAACTAATTGAGAAAGAGGAATAATAGAACTATCATTGGGGAAACCAATAATACATGATTATAATCTTTCTATAATTCTATGGGCAGAAACATGCATGACAAAGTATATGTTCAGAACAAGAGTCTTTACCAGAATTTGAAGAACATAACTCCTGAAGAAGTTTGCACCGAAATGAAGCCTAAGATTGAACACTTCAGGTTATTTGGGTGCCCAATGTATTTTCATGTACCCAAAGAGAAGAATTCCAAGATAGATCCTTTAGAAATAAAGGATACAATGAATCTTCAAGGACATTCCAAATCGACATCCCTGGTCAGAGACAGATTGAGACAAGCAGAGACTTTTTTCTTCAAGAAGAGTTAGTGTTTCAAAGATCTAGAGAATCTCATATGGAGATTGACAGTAAGAACATACCTTCTCCCCCTTTAGCAGTTCAGGGGGAGACATACATTATTCTAGTTGATCCAGTTTTTCTAGTTGATATGTTCAGAGATATTGCAGTAGGGAATAAAATTCCTACCTAGACTCACTCTGCAAGAGGCAAAGAAACATACAAGCCTCTCAAGGTACATCCCGAGAAAGAAAAAGAGATTTTTGAGCTATGCTTCAGTCATGAGCCACCTTATTTATGTTGAGCCTCCTTGTCTTAGAGAAGCAATAGGAGAACATGTATGGCAATATGACATAATAGAATAATACCAGTATATCTTAAAGAATGATGTATAAGATATTATTCAAGGACTAGAAGAGAAGTCTATAGTAACTTCCAAGTGGATCTATAAGATCAAGAATGCAGTTGATGGAAGTGTCAAGAAATACAAAATGAGATCTATAGCCAGAGTTTTCTCACAAACAGAGGGAGTTGTCTATGATGAGACACTTGATCCAGTAAAACCGATACACTTCCATCTGTACTACCATCCATGAGTTGGAAACTATGTCAGATAGATATATTCTTGATGAGTTTGGATTTCAACAAGAGTGTTGCTGATCCAAACCTATATTATTACAGTGTTGGTGAAAGGAGCCTGATTTTGATAAATTATTTAGAAAGCCTTATTGTTGGATACAAGTAATCCTTGAATTATGAATTTAAGATGAAGAATCTGAGTATGATACACTACTCTTTGGGACAAGAAGTATGACAGAGGAACGATGAGATTTTCCTGAGTCAAGGAAAATATATAGTAAAGATACTAAAGAAGTTCAAGTATGAAAGAATTCAAAATCCACTGTGATAAATTAAAAAGGAGAAGATTGATGATGATTCAGATGAAAATGATCCACATTAGATCATTGATATATCTAGTTAACACCAGAGTTGATTCATTCCATGCAATGAATGTGCTTAATCATTTCATGAATCAACTAAGACAGACTCACTAGACAACAACAAAACATGAGGCATAGTTGGATATGGCCTGAGATATGTCTCCAAAATGAACTTGACTTTGTAGGACATGCTGATTCAGATTGAGAAGAAAGTAAAGTGGACCAAAAGAGCACATCTGGTTGATGTTCTACCATGAATTTTTCCATGGTTTCCTAATGTAGTAGGAAGCAAAATATCTGTGGCTTTGAATACCACAAAAGCAGAGTATGTACCATTGAGTGTGAAAATCAGTAAGGATTCACAAGTTTTTAACAAAATTAGTTGATAATGAGATGGATCCTATGATGATAACCAAGAGTCATTTATAAAGCTCCTTGAGAACCCAGTGTTTCATGATGGATCAAAACATGATGAGATGAAATATTCTTATATCAAAGATATGATGCAAGGAAAAATTGTACACATGCAATACCTTCCTACACACGAGAAGATTCACCAAACTAATTTGGTGAAGGATTAATTCCTAGTTCAGAGGGAGTATTCATGACTCCAGCCAAGACAAAATTCCTGAGTACATCCGTGTGAGACTTGGCATAATGAAGAATGCCTCCCTAGCTGAGAGGGAGTATTGATGATTGCAACTATGTGATACATTCTCCATCTTACAAACTTGTGAGATGTGGATCATTGCATCCATGTGAGATATTCTCCAGCTTACAAACCTGAGAGAAATCCCTTGAAGAGGGTGTGTGGTTCATATCTGGTTCTTATGTGTAATGCAGTGAGCCAGAGATATGGAAATCCTTGTGGATGTGCCCCTAGTGGATAAGCACTAGTGGGTGTACCATATCCTTTGCTATATTGTTCAAGAGTCAAACCTGCCTATACCCTAATTGTAATGTAAAGGGTACAGGTCGGCCCCACATCAATGTGACTAGTAATTAATGTAAAATATAATTAATCTGGTTAATATTAATTATATTATAAGCTAGTGAAGTCAGTCCTGTTGTGCCAATAGACACTTCTATTGACAGGTTCAGTTTATTATAAGTGAAGGTAGATTCCCCATTATGGAATCATATCTCTCACATGAGTTTGGAAATTTCAGCAAGTATATCTCCTTGGGAAAAGTGCACACCTCTCTTGGGTGATAGTATTCCAGGGTTTGAGAACCCTCTTGTGTGATAGGTCTTATTGGTGGTGAAGGTATTTCTCTTGAATAATATAGCAAAGGATTTGGGTTTGTTTTATTCCCTTGTTTAGAAGGGTTTCCCAGGATACTTCTTGTGTTCTTGTGCATGGTGCTTCTTCTTGTGATCTTGGTTGCTACAACATTATTGTTTATGGTTAAGTGAAATCCTAAAAATGGAATGAAATTCATGCTTAAACTAGATTATGAAAAATAAACATGGTATTAGAGCATATGTCTTGAAGAACCCATTGCAAAAACAACTTTTAGCCATCCTCTCTCTCTTCTGCAAAAACCGTACAACCCTCCTAGGGTTCCCAGAAAATTTGTATGGCCTACTCTTCTAGAGTTTTTCAGCACTTGGCACTTGGAATTAGGAGATAAAAGGGAATAGGAGTGTACAGTCTCCTTCAACGCACCTTCAACAAGCTTCAAATCAAAATTCTGAGCATTTTGAAATTTTGGCCTTAGGGTTTTGCCAATTTCTGCAAAAATTTCAGTATTAGGGTTTCTGCAACTCATTGAAGGAGCTCTTCAGCTCACCAGTGTTCTCTCATCCTTCAAAGGATTATTGTTGGTAGTCATAATTACAACAAAACCTAAAATTTCTAGCCTAGCCTAGCCTTTAGGTTTTCTAGCCTAGTTGACAAAGGTTTGTGAAGAATCTAAAATTATGATGAACACAAATATGATGGAAGTTAAGCTTGATGGATCAAGCAACTTCAAGTTTATGGAAGACAAGACTTCAAAGGAAGACTTATTGTGGGTAATACAAAAAGGTATCACTGTGACATACCTCCTTCATGAAGATGTCAAGAGGAAAAATATCAGCCAAGATCCATCGGAGAAATCATATCAGCACCCGCAAGTATGCACTTGTATATATATTATGTGTATTATTGTCATGAGGGAAATTGCAAGAGGAAGGAACCTTTTGCTGAAGTCATGGATCCATAGGGATATCAGTGCATTCAGAGGAACAACACACTCAAAGTGAAGACTCCAGGAGATATTCTTGTTATGGTTCCTCTTGTTTTCTTGTTCTAGATAGGTTAACAATAAAGGAAGATATTTATCCTTCAGAGGGAGCCACTTAACTTAGAGGGATTCAAAACTAATTGAGAAAGAGGAAGAATATAACTATCATTGGGGCAACCAATAATACATGATCAAAATATTTTTATGATTCTATGGGTAGAAGCATGCATGAAACAGTATATATTCAAAACAAGAGTCTTCACCAGACTTTGAAGAACATAACTCCCAAAGAAGTATTCACCAAAATGAAGCCTGAGATTGAACACTTCAGGTTATTTGGGTTCCCAATGTATTTTCATGTACCCAAAGAGAAGAAGTCCAAGCTATATCCTTTAGAAAGAAAGGATACAATGAATCTTCAAGAACATTCCAAATCGACATCCCTGGTCAGAGACAGATTAAGATAAGGAGAGAAATTGTTCTTGAAGAAGAGATAGTCTTTCAAAGATCCAGAGAATCTCATATGGATATTGACAGTAAGACAATACCTTCTCGCCCTTCAGTAGTTAATAGGGAGACAAAAATTATTTTAGTTGATCCAGTTGTTCCAGTTGATATGTTCAGAGATATTGTAGTAGGGCATAAAATTCCTACCTAGACTCACTCTGCAAGAGGAAGAGAAACATACAATCCTTTCAAGGCACATCCCGAGAAATCAAAAGAGATTTTTGAGCTATCCTTCAGTCGTGATCCACCTTATTGATGTTGATCCTCCTTGTCTTAGAGAAGCAACATGAGAATAGGTATGGAAAGATGCCATAACGGAAGAATACAAGTATATCTTAAAGAATGATGTATAAGATATTATTCAGGGAGCAGAAGAGAAGTCTATAGTAACTTCCAAGTGGATCTATAAGATCAAAAATGTAGTTGATGGAAGTGTCAATAAATACAAAACAAGATCTATAGCCAGAGTTTCTCAAAAATAGAGGGAGTTGTCTATGATGAGACACTTGATCTAGTAAAACCGATACACTTCCATTTGTACTACCATCCATGAGTTGGAAACTATATCAAATAGATATATTCTTGATGAGTTTGGATTTCAACAAGAGTGTTGCTGATCCAAACCTATATTTTTATAGAGTTGGTGACAAGAGCTTGATTTTGATAAATTATTCAAAACACCTTATTGTTGGATACAAGTAATCCTTGACTTCTAAATTAAAGATGAGGAATCTTAGTATGATACACTACT
>SNQJ01S0070283.1:50245-78887 GCA_010110895.2 Picea sitchensis | reverse complement strand
AATAGGGTTACAGTAGATGTCATTTTGATCACTGTGTTTATTTTAAAAAGCTAGAAAATGGAAGCTTTATTATCTTGCTATTATATGTAGATGTCATGCTTGTTGCAAGGTCTAATATGAAGGATATAAATGTGGTCAAGAAGAAATTAGCCAATTCATTTGAAATGAAGGATTTGGGTGCTGCAAAGAAAATCCTTGGTATGAGAATAACAAGAGACAGGAAAAATCACAAACTTACATTGTCTCAGGGTGAGTACATAGAGAAGGTGTTGGAGAGGTTTAGAATGCAGAATGAAAAACTAGTTAGTACACATTTGGCCAACCATTTCAAATTAACTAAGGAAATGTGTCCCAAGACATAGGAGGAGAGAGAATACATGTCTAGGGTCACATATTCATCAGTAGTTGGCATCTTGATGTATGCAATGGTTTGCACAAGACCAGATAATGCACATGCAGTGGGAGTTGTGAGCAGATATAGGAACAATCCAGATAAAGACCATTGGGAGGAAGTAAAGTGTATTCTCAAATAATTGAGAGGTACTACTAATCATGCATTATGTTTTGGAGGTTCAGAAACTGTTCTACAAGGATATGTTGATTAAGATATGGTAGGTGATAAAGATAACAGGAGGAGTACCACAGGGTATGTGTTTAATATAGGTGGAACAAAAGTAAGTTGGATTTCAAAACTGCAAAAGGTTTTTTCACTTTCAACAATAGAGGCAGAGTATGTTGTTGCTACAGAGGATAGTAAAGAGATGATTTGGTTACAGAGGTTTATGGAGGAATTGGGAAAGAAGCAAGAGAATAGCAGGTTGTACTGTGATAGTGAGAGTGCCATTCATATTGCAAAGAACTCAGCCTTCCATTTGAATACTAAGCATATACATTTGAGGTACCACTTCATACGATCCACCTTGGAAGATGGGCATTTCAAGTTGGAAAAGATACACACTAGCCAAAATCCCGCAGACATGTTAATAAAGGGAGTAACCAGGGAGAAACTGAGGTCCTGCTCAGTTTCAGTTGGTCTTAAAGAATGAAGATGAAGATGAGAAATTTTCTAGGTCCAAGAAGGTTCATATTCTAGCATATACATCAGCGGTGGAGTTTTTGAGATCAGTCTCCAAGTGGGAGATTGTTGGTTGTGGAGCCTGATTATCTTCCTGATTCAAAGGTCTTTTACTTTCAGTCGTTTTTATTCCCCATGAAGTATTTACACCCCAGAAGTATGTACACTCTTCCATGCAGGGGATTGCAGAGGGGGGGTACCCCCTCTGTAGGGTCCGAGGGGGATATCCCCCTGGATAGGGGGTCTGGGGGGAAGCGGCCCCCCAACAGGGGTTTGGGGGCGAAGCCCCCGAAGGAAAAATTGCCTTGTAAATGTATATTGTAATTTCATTGTAAATCTGGACCATTCATCATAAGGTCGCAAATCTAATGATAGAGATTATGTTAGGGTTTTTTTCCCTAGAAGCCAACCCTCTTTTATGAGGGAAATGTATTGCGGCTATGATTGATGGCGAATATTGTATTCTGAGATAGGAGACTATGAGAGAAAGAAGAGGAAGTTACAATGGGTTTGTGGTAGGTTGTATCCCTTCATATGTTGGATAATAATAAAGGAAGGACCTGACAATTTCTTTGGTGGACGTAGCCCACACTAGGTGAACCACGTAAATCTGTGTCTCTATTATATTATGTATCTTCTGTGTTTTGTTTCCGCATTTGTTTTATTTTATTGCTCCACAGTCCTGTTTTCTAACATATTCAATCCTTCTAGCTTCTTCCCACTGAGATTTTAGATTCACGTTGACATGTTGGGATTCTTCGAAACTCTCTTGAGAATTATTCTTGACTAATTTTTCCTCAAGAGACTTATTTTTCTTCCTTTCTTTTGTCAATTCATCTAAAGGATTGATTAATTCTACTTCAAGGTTTATTATACCTTCTTCACAATCTTCTTCCTCTGACTTTGTCTGACATGATGCGCATATTTATTCTTGTTACGTTCGTACGTATTCTTTAGAGTTCTATAGCTTTGGGATGGGAGACTTCTCAAGGTAGAGATTATGTAGCTTGTCCCAAATTTCTTTAGTTGATGAACATTTTCCAACTTTCTCTCTTACTAAATCACATAATACTTCCCAGATGAAATCCATTATTGTTTTATTGTTTCTTCTCAATTCATTCTTGGTTGAATACTTTGGTTTCTTTGTAGTGGTGTATATTGTAACAACTGATTTCCAAACATCATACCCCTATGCTTCTAAGAATTATTTCATCCTGATACTCTACATTTCAAATCTCTGACCATTTTGACCATCAAATTGTGGTACCCCAAACATAGTGTACTCCATGATATTCCTTCCATTGGTTAAATTGTTTCCTGAAGGAACCTGCTCTGATTCCAATTTTTGGAATACTGATAGGGACGGGTGAATCAATATGAGCACTTTTATCAATTTTAACCACAATATATAAACTTCAATCTTATCAGTGGTCTGTCATCAATGTATCATGTATGATTTCATTTAATATATCATTATCATATAAGCATAAGAAACATCACATCAAATACACAGTACATCAAGATTTGCATGGAAACCAAATGGGAGAAAATCAATGAATGATTGATTATATATTGTCAAGAATAGATTAATTGGAAGCACCAACTTCCCAATTCTCCAGATACAACTAGAAGGAGGCTATGACCCCCTATTTATAGGATCCAACCCGAAGGAAGCTAAAAGTCCTTGAATTCTTTGGCTCCAACTAGAAGGAGGATACAACCCCCTGATTCCCGTGTTCAAACCTGAACGAAGCTCCAACTCTTTGAGTTCTTTGGCACCAACCAGAAGGAGGCTACAACCCACTTTACTTTCCCCATATTTACACCCTGAAATATAAGTGTAGAACAAAATATTACTACCACAATCGTTGCCACTATCACTACCACTGTCAGTGTCACTACCACTTTCACATAAACCTGTTATCATTCAACTTGTCACTGTATCCAACCTGTCACTATCACCAACATGTCACTGTCAACCTGTCACTCATCATCTTTTCCAACCTGTCACTCTTACCAATACTCAACCAAATCCTCTCACATGGATCATATACCAACGAAACCTATCAACTAAATGTCCAACATCACCAACACATGCCTCTACCAAGCATGTACCAATATCACCAACATGCCATCACAATATATGTGTTTAAACCATGTACCAAAGAATGCATCAAACCATCAACCTATACCACACCAAGCATCAACCATGTACCACAACCTGTACGAAAACAAGTGCATCAACAATGCACCAACACCCGTACAACATCAAGTGCATCAACCATGCACCAACACTTGTACCATGTACATCAACAATTGTACAATACCATGTACTATACCAAGTACATAAACCATGTAACATCTCATACATCAACCATGTATCATAAATCATATACCATGAGATGTGCCTCAACCATATACTATACACCATGTACCATAACAATGAAGTGAATCAACAAGGTACTCAAGCATGTACAAAGATCAGTAACATATGCCTCTAATCATGCACCATATCTTAAACCATATACCTCAAACAACATGCCAATCATCCAACCAAGTACCAATATCATCAAGAGATGTATATCATACATTTGTTGCCATATACCAGGTGTATTATTAAAAAATGTATCAATGTCAATGATAAGCCTCTAACATAACAACCATACACCATGTGCCAATGCTTCAAGAGTACAGCAAGAAAAAGCCTCAATATTGTACCATAGAATCAACAACATGTATTCAAAGAAGATACCAAACAACCAAGAGTGTATTACTAACAATGTATCATATCATTTTCAATATGTACCATGTACCATGCACCATCACTACCATGACATGCCTCAAGCATGTATCATACCATAACCAAGCATAGGAATCAAAACTAACACATGTGCATACTTGTAACTCGTAGCTGACATACTGTACTATAATACTGACATGTAACTATTCCATGGCCTTCAACATCCTGATACTAACATATGTACCAAATTCTCCTTAGCCTCATGGGACTAATACTCCTTGTCATGTGGGTCCTCATGTGACGTGCCTTAGCCAACATGTGGGGGTGCCTCACGGGACGCCCTATGCTTGACCCGTGGGGCTAGCCTAATTAGGATTTATCAGAAACCTACATTCTCTACAGCTCCAAAACCTTCTCTCCTCCTTTTCACTTTCTTCATTGCTTCAGACTCAACCTCATATTCGCCAATAGACCAAAATACTAGAACAAAATATTCTCACAAGATAGATATTCAATGAATGTGTGTATACTTGTGAATGACTCCTTGAGGTGTATTGAAACTTTTGTTGGGTAACCTATTTCTTTAAAATTATGGGCTTGTTTACTTTCTTGTTACAACTACTTTACCCTTTCATTAAATACTTGTAACCAATTAGTGGCTTCTTGACCATTCTTTGGGAATTCTAACTTCGCAAGGCCATAAATCCCTAACCATGAGGAAAAAAGTGGAGTACCACCTATCACCGGAAAAAGAATGATGAGGACTATCCATCTATGAGTGTTTTTCCTACATTTTCATTGTCCTTCATGTCCTTATTCATCAAACAACTTTGGGTCTCTTGACCACACCTTCAGGACTTCATGTAGACTTCAAAAAATGCACCCATCACATCAAACACTCTTGTTTAAATCAATGAAAAATAAATCACCATCAACCTCGACCACAAATCTCGGGTATCTCGAACTCTCTAAGGGTTGACATCAATGACAACCAACTATCGAACAAACTTTAGCTACTAATAGTAGTTAATTGTTTTCTTCCTTCTTAGCCTAAAATGTACATTGTACTTATCACTTTTATTTTTCTTCATGCCGATTGAAATTTGTTTCTATGAATCCATGGATAATACTGAAAAATGTATCTTAGCTCCATCCTTAGAGTTTAATACAAATTCCTTTACAATATATGTCTGTGATTCTATTTATAAGAATTGCCTGCAATTTGTAAAATAAATTAATTCCTCTAAGGGGATTTTTGTTTTCTTTATAATGGTATGGATTTATTTTTTGACTATGTAAATATGATATGAACCTATATACATGCATATAAAACTCTTCTTTACATTTTAATACAAGAGAATATCATTACTATTTTCATAGCTTTAATTATGCTTGTATAATGATTTTTATTCCAGTTCACATTTTGTTTCCCTAATTTTGTATTGTTTTATAACAACTGTAACAAAGCATGGAACTACATTGAAATATATTCAATAATGATAAATAATATTCTATTGCATTTCACTTTATTCTCGTTTCTTTTTCTACAAATTATTTTGTAATGTAGAAATTTTGACATTTATGAAATTTATACAGAATGCATAGATTCCTTTTAGATCTATAATAATTGATTTTTAATATTCAACAATCTCTGCAATTGGACAACAATTTAGTATGACACACACACACACACATATATTATAATATACATATATGTACCACAACAATATGGATACAAATGGAACAACCATGTAGACGCAGAACAACTAAGTTACTTTTCTTGATCACCCCCAAGACTGACTATGACTCCATGAGGAAAAACTAAGCTCCAATCCTTTTCCATTGTACATTTGTACATCTCATAAAATATTTTCCTAACACTCATGTGCTCACACAACAAATAATCCTTTCTATTGCAACATACTAAGCAACATCATGCCTCCCACATATGTTTTATTTATATCTTTTCATTGCCCAGGTATTTTCCTTGAAGTTATTTCTCACCTTGGAAATTTGCAGCTTCAAATATCCCTGATTTTTAGGACTGCCAATGACAAAAAATCACTTTTGACACTTGTCTAATCATACTCTGAGTTATCTCCATCATTTTCCCCACTCGTGGAGTCATATTCATCTCTTTTTAACCTGGTTGTTCCATTTGTTTCCTGCATTATTTTAAAAAAAATATCTCTTACATATGTCCATCAAAAGAGGACAATTGGCAAGTTGAAATATTGCACAATCATTCAAATAATAACAAGAAATTGTCTTAATAAACTCAATTAAAAATTTCCATAAATGGAAATTATTAAATAAAATTTGGAATGCTTGAGGATGCTACATCCTCTCTCCCATAAAAATAACACCATCCTTGATGTTAGTACTTGGTTCCAATCATGTCTTGGAACAAATTTAGATATGTTTTCCTCATATCATATTCCAACTCCCAAGTAGCCTCCTCAAGACTAAAGTGCTTCCATTACACCTTTATCTGGGCGATGACTCTGTTCCAAAGTACAATTTCTTTCCTTTCTAGAATGTGAAAATGTTTCACCTAGAACTCACCTTCTATGTATACCTACATCATGTTCCAATCAATAATGCGATTAAGATCATGAATACATTTTTTTTAATAATGAAACATGAAAAACATTATGATTTTTCAAGTTAGCAAGAAGTGCTAGTTGATATGCCACTGGTCCAACTCGAGATAGTACTTTGAAAGGTCCACAAAACCTTGATTCTAACTTAGAACAACTTCTTAATCTTAGAGACTCTTTTTTTATTTAACTTTAAGATAAACGTGTTCTCCAACATTACATTTTTTATGTAGTCTTTTCTGATCTGCATAAATTTTATGTCGATGCTATGGAACTTTTAAATTCCATTGCACCTTCCTGACTAATTGTTCCATTTCTTGGAACATATTTCGTCCAACCATTAGTCAATCAACTAGATTATCCCAACTGACTAGAGTCGTACATTTTTTTCCATATAAAATTTTGAAGGGAGTCATTTTTGTTGAGGCTTGATAATCATTATTATATGCACACTCAACTAAGTGTAAGTAACCTTCCCACTTATTTGGTTTCTCCCTTACATGCATGCGTAACATATCTTCAACAATCTGGTTTGTATGATTTGTTTTCCCATCTGTTTGTGGATGATAACTTGTAATAAAATTCAAATGAGTTTCCAAACCTACAAACAAAGTCTTCCAGGAATTTGATGTAAAATTAAAACCATTTTAGGCACTCCATGAAATCTAAATATCTCTTTCACGAAAATTTATGTGATATTAATAGCCTTATAAGTAGATTTTACAGGCATAAAATGAGAAAACTTACTCAATTTATCAACTACTACCATAATAGAGTCATGTTGTCTTTGAGTATTAGGAAAACCTATAATGAAATAGATAGAAATAAATTCCCATTTCCATTACAGAATATGAAAATATTGTAATAAACCTACTAAATGTTGATGCTCAACCTTCACCTGTTGACATTCTAAACATTTAGATAAATAATCAGCTATTTCAGATTTCATATTAGGCCAATAAAATGTTTTCCTCAAATATGTTATCATTTTCTGATAACCTGGATGACCTGAATAGGGATTCTCGTGCATCTCATTTAAAATTAACAACTTTAAATCAACAAAATTAGGCACATAAATTTTGTTTTTGAACCATAATATTCCATCTTTGTCAACATTGTATTATGTCCCATTCAAATTTCCTTCATCTTTCAACAATCTCTACTATTTTGACGTATCCAACATCATTTATGCTTGTAGATTTAATTTTGTCCTTAAAATTACTTCATGTTTTACTGACGATTACCTCATAGACTGCACCAACTCTTCAACTAAGTGCATCTGCTACTTTATTTTCCTTCCCTTTGATATGTTGGATTTCAAAATCAAATTTGCTTATAAGGGCTAACCATCTTGCTTGTTGTACATTAAGATCTTGTTGACTAAAAAAATGTTTTACACTACTATTGTTTGTTAATAATAAAAATTTTCTTTGAATTAAATAGCATCACCACATTTTTAGTGTATGAATCACATATGCTTAGTCAAGATCATGAGGAACATAATTTCCTTCATGTTCCTTTAATTTATGAGATTTGTAAAAGATTACTTGTCCATATTGCGACAATACACCTCCTAAACCTTCTTTACTGGCATCTATACAAACTATAAAGTCTTTATAAGGATCAACCACTTTGAGAATAGGTGTTTTCGTTAGTAAGCCCTTTAATATGTCGAAATCGTCTTGACATTTCTGAGACCAAACAAACTTCACTCCATTTTTTGCAATGATGTAATAGGATGTTCAATTTTCGAAAAACCTTCAGTAAAACATATGTAATAACCTGTAATTCCCATAAAATATCATATATCTGCTACATTTTTAGGTACATAAAATTATATAATAGCTTTAATTTTTTTATGGATCCACTGATATTCCTTATTCTGAAATCATATTCCCCAGATACTATATTTTATTTTGATAAAATTCGCATTTGTTAAACTTAGCATACAACTTATGTTCACGTAGAGTTTGTAATACTATTTTCAAATGTTGCTCACGTTCTTCTTTGGTCTTAGAATAAATTAGTATATCATCTATAAATATCAAGACATTTTTTTCTAAATATTTATTGAATATAATATTCATCAAGCACATAAAAGTCATCGGTGTATGTATAAGTCCAAAAGGAATTACTACAAACTTGCAATGTCCATAACATGTTCTAAAAGTTGTTTTGTTGATATCTTCGTCTTTTATTCTAATTTGATGATAACTAGACCTTAAATCCAACTTAGAAAATATTTTTTCTCCTCCAACCTGATCAAATAGATCATTAATCCTTGGTAAGGGATACTTGTTTTTTATCGTCATTTTATTCAATTGACAGTAGTCAATACACAATCTAAGAGTTTTGTCTTTGTTTTTGACAAATATTACTGGTGCTCCCCATGGACAAATGATTGGTCTAATATATCCTTTATCCAATAATTCTTGTAGCTAGATTTTTAACTCAGTCAACCCAAGAATACTCATTTTGTATGGTGTTTTTGATACCGGTGCATATACAAATAAAAAATCAATAAAAAAATCTATTTCTCTTTTCAGAGGTAGTTCTCATTTTTCTTCTGCAAATACATCCCAAAATTCTTGAAGAAAAGAAAAATATTCTAAATTAGGTTTACTTTCTTCATTTAGTAAACTTGTCACTTGAATAACATACAGATTTCAACCTTTTCTAATACACTTCTTCAATTGCAAGGTTTATATTTTTCTTATAGAAACATATTTACTAATTCATGATGGGTGTTATATATGCACTAAAAACCCTCAATTAAATTGTCAACCCGGGGTAAGTAAACTTAGAGTTGTAGCACTATATGTGCCAAGGTAGAAAGGCTAGAGGTAGTATAGTCTAACAAAGGAAATGTGTTATCTAAGAGATAATCTACTTAAGCAAAGACTATCGATGATCAAACCCTATCAAGGAACTTTAAACTATTTACCCTAAGTAAATTTTGAATAGTGGATCGATGGATTGTCCTAAGAAATCAAATGAAAACCCGACTTTAAGAAATTTAACTTAATCATTACAATGAGAAAAAGAAAACTATCTATTTAATCTATTTAATGAACTATAACAACAACAAACTAATATAGTTAATCTTATTCAAAATCAAAGAGCAACAACAAGTAAGCAAATAAACAAGCAAGCAATTATCCTATTCAAACTAACCTATGGAAACTTATTCAGCAAGTAAACTAATAAGCAATCAAATAACTAACCTATGGAAACTTATGCAACAAGTAAACTAATCAAAACTACTCGACATGCAACTAATCAAACTATTAAGCAAGTGAACTCTATCCTTAAGATCAACTTCATAATTACTTCTAGTCTACGAAAGGAAATCTTAACCTATTGAATTGAAAGCATCATGATAATATTCAAAGATTAATCAACAACTACCCTTAATCTATGATAACATGAAAACTATTCTTTAATCTACAATAGCAAGAAAACTTCAAATATAATGTTGATGATTATGTCTTCAGTGTCTTCTGACATCACGATGGCATTTAATAATTAATGATAACTGAAGAGGGATAAACTCAATATTAAATTCTATAGCAAAGTGAAAGGTGTGAATCAGACAATCTAATGAGAACTTGGCCATTATAGAAGAAACATCAACTACCCTGAAAATCCATGTGATTCTTCAATTCATGCATTAATCATCAACAATATGGAAACACTATTCTATTTAATTCAATTGCATTCTATGCTAATGTAAGCAAATTCACACTACTAGAGATTTACAACTAAGAAATAAACTCAAAAGAAAAATTCAAATTGGAATTGCAATCTAAATCTAGAATGGAAATTGCATAAAGTAAATTAAACTAATCTTATTTTAACAATTTAAATTGCAAAGGGAAATACTCATAAAGACATAACTCAAATCCTATTTCTATTTCAGCATATGACAAGAGAATTAATAAGCAAACTAAATAGAAAACTAGACAAGCAAACTAAATAGAAAACTAGACAAGCAAACTAAATAGCAACTAAATAAGAAAACTATGAATCGAAATCAAAACTAACAATTATCCATCCATCAAAACTTTGCGAAAGAAACTATTGACTCAATTACTTTGTTTTAACTTCTAACTATTTTATTTCAGCATACATAAATTCTAGTCTATCATTTAATCACACAAGGGTTAGTAGATTAAGCTTAATCTTGTTTCCTATTTAATTAAAGAGACATGGCATATTAACACTATCCTTCATAATCAACCTGCAACAAGAAACTGAAATAATTAAGCTATGAACAACAATTACACAGTAAGTAAAAAATGATAAAAACTCATGTACATGAAATAAAAGAAATAACAATTACACTACTTGAATTCACAAGTCAACTAAATAAATATTCACCCAGACCACTGGTGGGCCCCCCAGCAGGTCGTGGCTACTCCTCAACAGTGAATCACGAGCTCAAGCAACATAATTTCAGCATTTAAATTAAAAACACAGTTTACACAAGTTTATGAAAATGTCTTGAAACAACAAAAACAATGCTAGCTTCACGATTCTGAACTTAACAATCCTTCGCTAATTGTCTGACCACTGCTGTGGTATTTATAGAGGTTACAAGATGAGAGGTCGACCACTGGAATGGTCGACCTCCTCTAAAAACAATAAATTACACTTAATGCATTTTAATTGCCGGTGGCTTCTAGAAACTAAGCGAGCCAATAAACGCTCAGCATAACAACCCAATCCAAGTTGTCAGAAGCTCAGTAGCTGGAGGCCACGAGCACGAGAAAAACCCATGTCCCTAATTTTCCCATCACAGGCCCTTAATATAACAACCGCCAACTCACCCACGGTTTTAGTGTGGGATGGAGTGTCGGACGCAGTGCCGGATGGAGTATCGGATGTCGAATTGAAAACCATGAATGGATCTCAATCCATTCATAATTTCAGGAAACGACTCGCGTGAGACCTAACTGGGCATATTACACACAAAACCCATGTGCCGTATTTTTCAGATTCCACTTCATGCTCCCACAAATTAATATTTAAGTTAACTTCCTGTAATAGTGCCGGATGAAGTACCAGATGAGTTGTTGGATGAAAAAATGCCATGCGATTTTTCCCTGTGACACACAGATTGTGTATTAGCTCCTTGGAATCATTAAATCATGTTGAATTAAAATTAAAACCATCACAAAACATCAATCATACGTACCTGGTATAAGTTATGGTGATTTGATATAAGAATCCTTCAGAACTCTTCAAAATAGTAAAATACACACATAATACCAAACAAAAAGGATCTAATCATCATCATTAATTTAACCAAATCGTGAGCCCAACATTATCCCCACACCTAAGATTTTGTAGGTCCCACTGTAAACAAAAATGAATTGCTCCATGTGGCTAGACTTGTTGAGAAGGATTAGCTTTAGAAGCTTCTCCTTCTTGCCCTGAAAATTTTGTCGTGGGCCTCTTATGTTACTTCAATTGTGCGTTGAGGTTACAATTGGTTTTGGTCATTGTTTCAACCAATCGTTCAAGGGAATCCACCTATGCTTGGAGTATTGCATTGTCATGGTGAAGATGCTTGTCCAAAGTCTTCCTCTCTTCCAATTGTTGTAGCAGTTGATCATTTTTCTGTTGTAGCTTTTCAATGGTTGGAGCAAGATCAGATATCTCGGAAGAGGGCTTAGATCCCTTGAAAGATGTAGAAAGTCTATCAGTTTTAGGATCTGGGATAGGAATCTGTGAAGTAGGAGTAACAGGGGGTTTATGAGGAGAAGTAGGTTCAAATTTGGTCTTTCTACGAGGATCCAATTCTTCTATAAACACTTCCCTAAGTCTTTTGTGAGGGCTTTCGATATCAGAGGACACTTGGATAGGGTCCGAAGTGGTCACTGGTTTTTCATAAGGTTTTCCTCCTGTGTTTCAGGTACTCTTTCGAAAGGATTCTATATTAAATCGATTATCTCCTTTCCTATTTGTGGGGACCACAGGGAATTCTTGTTGAATTACCTCTTGTAGCTTTTTAGGGGCAGGATTATTAGACGTGGAAGGCATTGGGGGGTTAGCAATAGGCTTCTTGGTCTTCTTTTCCGATGAGATGCAGGGGTATACAAAAATTTATTGGACTTTTGGTCCGGTAAAGGAATAGCTTGAGCAGGAGGGTTTGGAGTTTTTCGAGAATGGGGTTGGGTGGAGTAATAGTCCCTAGATCAAGTGTCTTCTTGCTAGTCTTGATTGTAAGATGAGGGTTTGAAAATTGGTAAATGAACTCATCCCACTTTTTCCCTTGTTTTTCCAACTCGGCTAAGACAAGCAGATTGATAAGGCCATGGAGAAATAGGCTATTATGGGGATTAGTTACATTCTTCCTCACTTGGGAGGACATCTTCTCGAGACTCTTTAAGAAGTAAAAGGGAAAATTCAATGGCTTATTGAACTAAAAGTGAGCTAATAATTGAAAGTGACAGGATTTAAAGATGGAATATCTACCTTCACATGTGATCAACCTGGTGATGAATATGAGAGGGTTAATTAGCTCCTCTTTAATCCACTCCTTGGAGTATCCTTTAGCTCCAGAGATGTTCTGAAATTCAAGTTTGAAAATGATCTGGATTATTTTTGGCACAAAATGCGAGCAAAGATATAATAAAGAAATGCATAGAGATATCACAGATATTCAATAATATAACAGGAATATATCAGAGATGCAACCATAAACATAGACATACAGTAATACATGATTTCTATTAATTAAATAAATGTACAGAGACTGTAAAATACAGAGTGAAAGACTCAATAGAATGGTGGCAGCTTATCTCTGAGAAGAGATGTGACAGCTATTCACATTCGCAAGAAGATGATTACAATGAGGCTTTGAAGGCCTTTTTACAATAAACAAGAATTCCCAAAACCCTAGACATCCAAAAACCTAACCCTAGGAGATGAAGCGCCAAAAGTCATATGGGCCCCGTTTGGGTAAGTTAGTACATCAACTTCCCGGGGTCGTAACTTTTGCATACGATCTTTGTTTTAGGAGTATGATAGCTCGTTGGAAAGGTATCATTGAGGATATTCATTTTGGGGGATCAATGATTGTTTCAACTATCATTGAGAACCTCGATCTCAAAAAAAACTTCATTTAGGCCCTCAAAATGGCCCCGGAAGTTAAAACCTGCTAAAAATAGTAAATTGCCAAAATTGCCAAAAAACTGTTTTGAGCCAGTTAGAAAAGGTGGGTGGCCATTGATATCCACTTGGATCAGAAAACCCTATTATAGCTTGATCGTGGTAACTAGTGGTGTTTAAACCATCTATCCCCAATTCTTGGAATCTTTGTGGCTTCTTCTATGGATTCCTCAAAGACCCCACGTGTGCCATTTTTCCATCAAAATTGAGGGTGAATTGCATATAAATGTCATCATTGTGGCCCTCTAAGTGATCCAAGAATGATCCCCATCCTACGCGAAGGAACACTTCCCTGCATTTTGTGAACTCAGGGATGGCGAAGAGGTCAGCATAGGAGGACGGCTCATACCTTTTGGGCATAGTGACAATGTGGAGAAATGTATAGAGGGTGAAATTCGATAGAGGATGGGTGTGATCAGGCCAAGGATGGGCACGATTAAGAAGAGGTTGAGCGTAATTAAGCAGGGGTTGAGCACAATGTGGAAAGAGGTGAACTAAATGAGACAGAGGTTGAGCGCATTTAGACAGGGGCGAATGCAATGAGTAGAGGGTGAGTGTGAGGAATAAATGGGATAACCAAATTGAGCAATCCCTCCATTTTTTAGTGTGTCTAGGGTGGAATGGTTGCATTCATCCATGAATTCACACACACGAGTTGCCATGTGTGAGCATGAGTGCACCGATTTCGAATTTGAAGGCATGTTTTTGGGAGGAAATCGTAATGATGAAGAGGTTAGATCAATGTCCAAGTCTTTGACTTGGACATTTAATCATGAAAATGTCTAAGGTTTGCATCATTTTATCTTAATTGCCATGAACTAATTCAAATAAATGCAATTGATTCTTGGTTACCTGAAATTGTGGACAGTTACTAGTGTATTCTTTCATATGGCACGTCGTTCAACACCTCATATTCTCTTTGAAATGGTACCACATATGACACTCCATATGACACTCCATATGGTAATCCATATAGTACCTCTGTGCGAAATGAAATTTTATTCCTCCTGTAATGGATAACGTGCATTCTTAGAATGATTTTGACAGTCACTAGTGAATAGGAGCAGAGGTAGAGTGTTCCATTATTATATATTTTTCCACCATGCTTACTCGATCCATTCCTTTATCTCGCATAAGACATGCAATATCAATTCTGTAATGAACAATCTGTAATGAAAATAAACCAGTTAAGTGGTCTATTAAGGAAATGTACAACAATTTATAACACACAGGGAATTAACATTTCAAAAATAAAATAATTGTTGATGTCATAGTCTGTGTCATGAAAACAATACACATAAATTATTACAAAGATTCTAAGATTCTACTTCTTCTAGGCAGTGTTATCATTTTTCAACTCATGAAACTCCTCCCCCACACCTAAGTATTGTGACACCTCACAATAAAAAATATAGGAAACCAGTCAATTCTCTCAATAGCCAAAGATTTACAACTTGTTAAGTGTAGAGATAAATTTCATAGATTGGTCTGATGAGATGCTTAGAATATGGCCCCACCTATAGGATAGAACATCCTACATATAGGTAAGAAGAGGTAGGCGAGAGAGTTTCAAGATAGTCTCAAAGTTAGTTCCCAATGGAAAATTTATGGAGTTCATTAACCTTACCTTGACCATACATACTTTGTGTCAGCTTTGTATACAAGTAATGTCGTACATCAGGACAAGTTTAAATTTCTTATTTATTTTTGTCATATTATCATCCTTGCTAGGTAGAATGCTCTGCTACTAGCAATCTTGTTCAGTACTCTAACAGGTTTACCTAGTCATACCACAGGCCGATACCTACTACCAACAAACCTGTTCAGTATCTCGACAGGTTAGCCTCTTACACCCTCATAGAATGGCCCTCCATCTTTTAATATTTTAATATAAGATTGCTTTGTGTAGGAATATGGGGGGACAACTCTGAAAACAACCTTTTTCTATTTTTTTTTTTTAATTGGGATGGTATTTAAGTTAGAGGATGACTTTCTATTATATATTCCTTAGTGATTGTCCTGATGTAAGGGGTACTTAAGCAGACGTAGCCTATCTAAAGATATGATATAATCAATCATTTTTAGTGTGTAGTGGATGGTACCATTGGGAAAGAACAAAAAAGTATCTTTAGGCTCAACTCACTTTCCTCTTTTTTTAATTTATTGTGATGTTTCCATGGCTAACCGCTAATCAGACCTCCTTGTTACTCTTTAATAAAATTACTCTACTCACTTACTCAGGGTTCTTGGGGAAACTGTAAAAGTGACCTCTAAGCTTGATGGTTATGGTATCACTTCCTTATATAGTGGTGAATGTGTTTAAGAGCAACTGCTTCTTAAAATGCCTTAAGAAAAAGAAGATAAAAATCTTTGCAAAAATATGGCTAATTATAGCAAGTCATTATTCATTTGATGCTTAACAGACAACAAGGTTCAAGTATAACAATGTTTTGAAGAAAAAATATTCTTTTATTTTCCTTGAAATTGTCTACTCCTGGTTAAATAAATACCTACATAAATCTCTAGAATTGTCTATCAACAAAATTCAAAATTATTTACATATATACAGTTGAAAATTAAGAAAACATTCAAGAATAAGGGGGGACTTGCAACCCAACATTATGAAGAGGTTGAGTTGGTTTATTATTGGGATTGGGCACTGGTTGTGTCAGTAATAATGTTGGTCTTGGGTACCTTGCATTCTGATATTGTTGTGGTTGTTGTTGTGGAATAGGAGGTAAAGGTGGTGGAACAAAATTTGACAGAAGCTATGGAATGTTTGGTGGAAACTAAGGGTAAGGATGGTTGGTCATAGGGAGAGGTGGAGCTTGAGGGTTCCCAAGGTTATTCCCTCCTCTCCATCCTTGAATCCAAGGATGTTGGTACTGTGTAGACCAGTTTTTCCAACTTGGTGAGTTCCATTGTTGTGGTTGTTGATAATAGGGTGGAACTTGAGGTTGTGGATCTGGGTATGTGGGATGATTCCTAGGCTGCCATGGCATCCTAGGTGCATAAGAGGACTCCCCAGGATCCCCACTCCTATATATGGCTAAAAACCCAGGAAATGATGGATATTTATTAGTTGAGTGGTCTTCTATGTAGAAGCCACAAACTGAAATGTTATCTAATGGGAATTCCTTTGATGAATGCTTCCTCCTGCATGTTGGGCAAAATATGCTCATTGTTGCATTTTCCTCCTCCTGATTCTTTTTAATATTTAGGGTGTCCAACTGGGAACCTATTGTGCTTAAGATATATGTTTTGAAATTCTCTAAAAGGTTCCCTATCTCTGCTCTCATGATACCACCTGAACTAAATGGTTTTAAGTTTCTACTTTAAGGATCCCGAACATTCCTCCCTTTTTTAGCTCTACTCCTCAAGTAATTTTTACACATTTCACATATTTCGACAAATGGTTTATGGGAGATGTCACCTGATGCCATCAAGTTAAGTATCTCCAAGTATTCCTCTGAAATTCCCTTAAGTAAAAGATCCCTAACTGCATCATCTGAAAGGTCATGGTATTTTGATTTCTCTGAGATATAAGCAAAACGTTCCAAATAATCCTTGAAATTCTCGTCTTCTAACTGTTGGATTTTGAAAATGTCATTACGAGATTCCTTGGTCTTGCAGTAGTCCTGGTACTTCTTAAGAAAGACATATTTCATGGCTTCCCAAGACCTAATACTGGATTCTCCCAACCCCATGAACCATCTTAGTGCAAAGTCCTTGAGGGTGGCAAGACAGATTTTTAGTTTCTGGGAATCTTGTAAGTAGTTGTAGCTTCTACACAATATGTCGAACTCAAATAGGAAGGTATCTAGATCTTCACTGCTTTTACAATAAAAGGTGGGCAGTGTTGAGAGGGGAATATTTTTCATATTGACATTTGGCGTGGTGTCCAAAATTGGAAACCCGAAGATGGTTTCGGTTTGGTTTCTAGCTTCTTCTTCCCCCCCGTGTCTTACATTGTTATGATCCTCCTGATCATCCATATTGGTTTGGTTTACAAAAAGAGAGTACCTAGGTGGTTTTATCCTTGAAGAGAACAAGGTCTCCCAAGGTTTTTGTCTAAGAAAGGTATCTCTTTGATGGGAAGGTATTCCTACTGCTTGGATATCTAGGACTCTACTTGAGCCGGTTGATATTATTGGTGCCAAAAATTATGGGTATTCTATATGCACTAAAAACCCTCAATTAAATTGTCAACCCGGGGTAAGCAAACTTAGAGTTGTAGCACTATATGTGCCAAAGTTTTTGTGTCAATTTGAGAGACAATTATAATGGATGAACTACCAAACAAAATATTCACTTGTTTAGGGTCTATGATATCTTCAAAATTAGGATATCTTGATGGTCGTAAGAAAACAAAGGTTGTATTGTTTCATTCTGTGGAAGGCTCGAGTGGCCTTGCCTTCTGTGCCACTATTACTGATGCTTCAATTTGTTGTTCTATAGTGCTCCCTATCTTAGTCTCTTCAGAGACTGCTTTATCTCTTTGGGTTCAGCTAGTTCCTGTTTTTCGGTATCGATATGTAGAGTTTATAAGTGGAACGTTTCTTCCCCCAAAAATATTAGAAGGAACCTTGGTTGAAAGGTTTGATTTAGATTTAATGTATCTACCTTTTGAGTCTCTAGGTCTGTTCATGAAAGTAAACAAAAGAAAAAAAGAAAAACTACCATTAGGTTTGGGGAAACCTGACATAGCAAATGCACAGGTACTTACCTCTTGTCTTAAAGTTCCCCCGCCACCAAACTAATGCTAAGGTTTAGAAATGATCTAATTCCTACCTTGAGACAACTCCCTCACAACGACGCAAAAAATAATGGTTGTTCTACATGCACTAAAAACCCTCAATTAAAATGTCAACTTGGGGTAAGTAAAATTAGGTTTGTAGCACTATATGTGCCAAGGCAGAAAGGCTAGAGGTAGTATACTCTAACTAAGGAAATGGGCTATCTAAGAGCTAATCTACTTAAGCAAATACTATCAATGATCAAACCCTATCAAGGAACTTTAAACTATTTACCCTAAGTAAATTTTGAATAATGGATCGATGGATTTTCCTACGAAAGAAAATAAAAACCCGACTTTAAGCAAGTTAACTTAATCATTACAATGAGAAAAATAAAACTATCTATTTAATGAACAATAACAACAACAAACTAGTCTAGTTAATCTTATTCAAAATCAAAGAGAAACAACAAGTAAGCAAATAAACAAGCAAGCAATTATCCTATTCAAACTAACCTATGGAAACTTATTCAACAAGTAAATTAATAAGCAATCAAATAACTAACCTATGGAAACTTCTGCAACAAGTAAATTAATCAAAACTACTCAATAGACAACTAATCAAACTATTAAGCAAGTAAATTTAATTCTTAAGATAAACTTCAAAATTACTTCTAGTTTACGAAAGGAAATATTAACCTATTGAATTGAAAGCATCATGATAATATTCAAATATTAATCAACAACTACCCTTAATCTATGATAACAAGAAAACTATTCTTTAATCTACAATAGCAAGAAAACTTCAATACAATGTTGATGATCGTGTCTTTGGTGTCTTATGACATCACGATGGAATTTAACAATTAATGATAACTCAAGAGGGATAAATTCAATATTAACTTCTATAGCAAAGTGAAAGGTGTGAATCAAACAATCTAATGAGAACTTGTCCATTATAAAAGAAAAATCAACTACCCTAAAATATCCATGTGATTCATCAATTCATGCATTAATCATCAACAATATGGAAACACTATTCTATTTAATTCAATTGCATTCTATGCTAATGTAAGCAAATTCAAACTACTAGAGATTTACAACTAAGAACTAAACTCAAAAGCAAACTTCAAATTGGAATTGCAATCTAAATCTAGAATGGAAATTGCATAAAGTAAATTAAACTAATCCAATTTTAACAATTTAAATTGCAAAGGGAAATACTCATAAAGACATAACTCAAATCTTATTTCTATTTCAGCATATGACAAGAGAATTAATAAGCAAACTAAATAGAAAACTAGATAAGAAAAATAAATAGCAACTAAATAAGAAAACTATGAATCGAAATCAAAACTAACAATTATCCATCCATCGAAACTTTGCCAAAGAAACTATTAACTCAATTACTCTGTTTTAACTTCTAACTATTCTATTTCAGCATACATAAATTCTAGTCTATCATTTAATCACACAGGGGTTAGTGGCTTAAGCTTAAGATTGTTTCCTATTTAATTAAAGAGACATGGCATATTAACATTATCCTTCATAATCAACCTGCAACAAGAAATTGAAACAATTAAGCTATGAACAACAATTACAGAGTAAGTAAAAAATGATAAAAACTCATGTACAGGAAATAAAAGAAATAACAATTACACTACTTGAATTCACAAGTCAACTAACTAAATATTCACCCAGACCACTGGTTCCCCCCCCAGCAGGTCATGGCTACTCAATAGTGAATCACGAGCTCAAGCAACACGATTTTAGCATTTAAATTTAAAACACAGTTTACACAAGTTTATGAAAATGTCTTGAAAAAAAAAACAATTATAGCTTCATGATTCTGAACTTAACAATCCTTCGCTACTTGTCTGATCACTGTTGTGGTATTTATAGAGGTTACAAGTTGAGAGGTTGACCACTGGAAGGGTCGACCTCCTCTAAAAATAGTAAATTACACTTAATGCATTTTAACCGTCGGTGGCTTCTAGAAACTAAGTGAGCCAATAAACACTCATCATAACAACCCAATCCAAGTTGTCATAAGATTAGTAGTTGGAGGCCATGAGCACGAGAAAAACCCATGTCTCTGATTTTCCCATCACAGGATGTCGATATAACAACCGCCAACTTGCCCACGGTTTTAGTGTAGGATGGAGTGTCGGACGCAGTGCTGGGTGGAGTACCGAATGTCGAATTGAAAACCACGAACTGCTCTCAATCCATTTAGAATTATAGGAAACGAACCACGTGGGACCTAATTTGGCATATTACGCACAAAATCCATGTGCCGTATTTTTCAAATTCCACTTCATGCTCCCACAAATTAAGATTTAAGTTAGCTTCATGTAATAGTGTCGGATGAAGTACCACATGAGCCACTGGATGGAAAAACGCCATGCGATTTTGCCCTGTGACACACAGATCAGGTATTAGCTCCTTGGAATCATTAAATCATGTTGAATTAAACTTAAAACCATCACAAAACAACAATCATACGTACCTGGTATAAGTTATGGCGATTTGATATAAGAATCCTTCAAAACTCTTCAAAATAGTAAAATACACACATAATACCGAACAAAAAGGATCGAATCATCATCATTAATTTAACCAAATCGCGAGCCCAACAATTCCTTTAACTATTCTTATTATATCACTTTCAACTTTGTAAGTAAATAATTTTTCATAAAAGTTAAGAAAAGATGTATGCACCTCTAACCAATCCATACTTATAACTATATCATATGATCCTAAGGGTAATATATTTAAATTCACCTTAGTACTATGACCACTTATTTCCAATATACAATCAAGAATGAACTTAGTTCCCTTTTTTTTAGCACCTGTTGCTAATTGTACTAACAAAGATTTAGAATTTTTTACTTTTTCCATCTTGCATGAGTCTACCAATGATGGAGTAATATAACTTAAACTTGCTCCTTGGTCTATTAAAATAGAAAATTTCATCTCATCAAATTTACCTTCAATTTCCACAATCGGAGATGGATGATGTTCATGTTTGTCATCTAGAGAAACATTGATTCTATGAATATTTTTTCCAATGTCTCCAACTATTTAAGCTTCTTGAATATTTTGAACTGTTATGTTTGTAGAGTTTTAGTGTGGACAATTTCTCAACAGATGTGGTTCAGCACATCCCCATCATTTTAATGGTTCTCTAGGATTATCAATTGTCTTCTTAAATCCCAGATTGACATATTTATTTCCTCATTTTATTTGTTGTGAACTTTTGGAAAAGTTTTTTCCTTGATAACCTTTGGACATATTACGAAAAGGTGGTGGCTTGGAACCTTTCTTTATTTCTTTCGTTGATCTTGTCTTGTTTCCTTTCTCTCCATGCTTTTGGATTTTCAGACTGTTGTTTGTATTGTTTGTAGCATATTCTAGCTTTTCATAATGCTTCATTCAATGTTTTAGAATTATCAAACTCTATTATATCTTTGTATGACTGTGGTAAACAAATTAAAAATCTCTACACTTTCACTTTTTCATCTTTTATGTAGGTACAAACCTAACAGTTCTAGAAATTTTGTAATCAATCTTCCATAGACATCTTCCCTAACCTTAATTCATAAAATTATTTGGTTTTTCTTTCTAATAACTTTCAGATAAATATTGTTTCTTAAAATATTTCTTAAAATCTCCTCATTCCATTTTATTTTCCTTTAAACCCTTGGATAACTTTAAATCCTACCACCATATACTAGCTTTACCTTTCAGATTATAGATATCCATCCTCGTTTTTATATTGCTAGAGTAATTATAAATATGAAAATATTTCTTTATATCTAGTAACCAGGATTCTGCCTCTTCGCGAGTTCTGGATTCTCCATCGAAAGTTAAAGGTTCAATTTTCTTAAATTCTCCATCCAAGTGATCCATATGCTTTCTTTTCTTCACTGTGGATACTTTAGTTTTAGTCATGTGCGTATCGTTAGAAGAATTGTTTTCTTTTTCAATTACTTTGCTTGAATATTTTGTAGAATTTTTACTAACTTCCTCATCCATATCATTATTCTTTGGACTATTTTTTGTTTCTCTACTTCATAGTAATATGTCATTTATTTCCTGTTGTTCTTCTTGTGCTTTCTTCAGTTTCTCATTATCTGCCTTGAAAGTTTGTAACTCTACAATCAGATTTATCATTGTTTTCAAAACATGTGTCATTGAATTGCTTTCGTTGTGATGATTTGGATCTCTAGAAGTTTGTTGATTATTATTTCCTTCGTGTTTGTCCTCTTCGTCGTTCTGTGCAGGCATGATTACAATTCTTGAATAATCAGTTTGCTTGTAACAATGAACAATTTTACTTTGTTAGTTTTACTTATAACATTTTATACCTTATTGTGATGCCCATCAAGGTCTGAGTGTTGTAACCTACAACTCTGATACCACATGTAACATACCTCTAATACCAACTAAAAAAAATCGATGTTTTCTGTCACTAGTATGAATAGATTTCGATAATGCAAAAAATGAATCCTTGCAACAAGATGTCCCTAATTGTCATCAAATTTAATCAAATTTGCATATAAGAAACCTATTCTATACAATTATAAAAAATTTCTATAACATTAACCATTACTAAAAACCTAATCTTAGGGTCCTAACGACTTAAGAAACTAGAATGCCTAAGTTTTTTTTAATTGATTTATTTAATATCAAATGGCTTGCTTAATATATATGTCAATCAATTATACTTTACTATAGTATTATCCAATACTACAAAATTAACCTTAAAGTCCTCATGACTTAATATCTCGACGCCCAAGTGTATGTTATAGGTTTATTAATATCACAAGGTTTTTTTGTTAATTGATATGTCAAACAAATATGTGTTTTAACGATAACTGGGTTTAACTCTTGGGTTCTGATCCCAAGCGAGACTTCAATGCTTAAATTATTAGGTGGGTTTTCTAGCTAAAATCAACTCGAATTGATTGTTTAAAGGTGTAAACTCCATTATTGATTCAATGGTTGTATGCATGGTCTTCTACCAAACTGTATGAAATAACTACACAGGTCCACGTTTCCACTTTCACATGGCTTCTCTAACTTCGAAACAATATGAATATCGTCTCGCAGAGTAAGGTACAAGTTTATGGGCTCGAGGATTTCTTGTATTTCATGACTGAAGCGAGGTTTGATCTGCAACTTTGTATTTCTTATTTGATGTTGCATTTCATTCCAGTAATATTTCAGAGTGTTAACCTCACTGCATCAGAAGTTCAATGGATTTCCTCAACGATTAGCCAAAACATTGTAAATTTACTGTTGGAAAGAAGTTATACTCCGACTATGAAATATTTTGAATTCTTCTTTAGTCAGAAACACTATAAACCCAGGTATATCACATATTTCGTAAACATGAAATACAAGTAAAGCGGGATGAGAATCGAATTTAAAACCTTCTTTACAAATTTCCTTTTATTTACAGAGCACATGCCCATAGGTCTACACCCCTACCAACAACACTTAACATAATTAAGAACAACACTTAACATAATTAAGATAGTGCATCAATTATGTTATAAAATCGAAAGGCCATGATTTGTTTTTAATAACCATCTTTTGTTATCAATGTATCAGTTATCTTTCACTAGGTAAGAGCAACAATGGTATAGTTTTATTTATTAGCTATGGAAGTTCACCCTTAGTATAATTATGATAGCGGATTTCAAAACCTGTTATAGAATCGAATGGTATTAAAGAGGAAAGGTAATTTGGAAAGCAAGGACACCATTGGTTCAACAGAAAACTACCATGAGCAAAACCTACGAGCTTTACAAGGACAATCAACCATCCATCCGAGAGGTGGAACCACAATGGGGCTTAAGAGATTCATTTATTTTCAGCAGGAAGGGGAAAACTCTCAGACAATACCCCTTAAACATATTTATGTTTTGAAAGATTAAGTTTAACATATATCCTTGCAAGATAGTAGTCGGTTTAGAGTTTAAATTATCTAGAAATAGGAGCACAACCACTCCCAAGATTCGAACCCTTGACACATGGAATGCCACATTACATTGTCGGTCCCTTCTCACCTCTGGTATATAATTCTTTGAGTAAAAAAAAAATGTGATGTAGTAAAAATGTATGACCTCCAATTTGTATCTAATCCATAACATGGAACTCAACTTAATATATTAATCATATATTACTTCGGTCTACCTATATAATTTATATGGTTTGTGTAAGAGGTTAATAATCCACTCTTTTATTGATAATGTCTTAACTCTATAAAATACTCTTGTTTTATTTCATTGTATAAATTCTTAGTATTTTTTTTAATGATGTGTCTTTTTTATTTTTGCAATGGAACCCATCATAAACAAGGGAAATAATTGCAAAGCAGCTAATCCCTACTTCTTAAGAAGATCAAATCATTATTGTATTGTTGGAATTGTAAAAACACGTAAAAGACATACTTTATGGAGAGTTTAAGCAAATTAACTGATATTACCATTTTCTCCTCATTATTGTATTGCTGGAATTGAGAACTACAAGAACAAATGATAAGTTTTTTTCAGTTCAGGGTTCTTTGTTGGTCCATTCATTTGACCAATATAAACATTAATTTAGCAAGACTTTTGGACCCGACACTAATTTTGTTGTTCATGCAAAAGAGACTCAATTAATATATTGGGCCTAGGCCCAATTTCACGAGTCAACCAAGTATCAACAATTGATTTAACCTACTCAAATACAACTACTATTCATAATGGTTAGTTCATATAAAATAAATAACTGTTAAGTAAAATAGTAGACATGTATATAATATTGATTAAATACATTTGGAACTTTTCACACGGGTTTATTGTGGTTTAATATTTTCGTATTTTAGCAGATACCTTTTAACGTGGCTCATATCATAAGCTTAGTTATATATATGGACATTAAAAAAAATAAAACAGAGCAAGAAAAAGAGACAATTAATGGCATTTTACGAAGCAATGAGGGTTCTTTTTCTATGATGGTTTCAGAAACCTAGAGTTTTTATTGCAGATTATACATGGAATGAGAACTTACTCAAATATTATGAAACAATCTTCCTTTTAATGAACAAGCTTCTGCATTTTTAAATATTCGACTCCAATAGAAGGTTTGTATACTGAAATAGCTCAAAATCACTGCATATAATTATGTTCCTTACATTTTAGCTCCTCATTGATAGATTGCATGAACATAATCTGGGTATTTTGGATCAGATAGTTTATAATTATAGATCATTACCAAACAAACTAAAGGAAAAGAGGCCGAATAACTAATTATCAGGCAGGTTGCAAAGGAGATTTGTTCTATCCAAGGGTTTTAGCATGCATTACTTTAATTTGATCATAAGTGGAGCGATGCCACTTAAAATACTATCTTCCAACCAGATACTATGTATAATTAAATTTGTTTACTATTAATATAAACTTTAACATAAATATCAATATTTCTGGTTGATTGTCCTTCACGTGCTTTAGTAATTTAATTATTTTGTTTAGAAATTTGTAAACACCGTGGAAATAGATGAGCAACTTTTTAAACATTCATATTATGTTATTTACCCTTACTATATGATTCTAATGCACAAAGACAAAATCTTTTCTGGTTGATTGGCCTTCTGGTGCTCTAGTAATTTAATTAATTTGTTTAGAAATTTGAAAACACCGTGGAATTCGATGAGAGAACTAGTTTTTAATTTGCAATTCGATGAGAGAGCTAATTTTTTATTTGCTCACTCGTCATGTTGTCATTTTTTATCCAGTCGTTTTGGAAATTTGTAAACTATATGAAATTCGATGCAACATAGAGTTATTTCACACATCCAAAAGCGTATTCCTTTTAGAAACAATAAGATAATAAAAAAACAATATGTAATAAATCCATGTAGTATTATTTATTTTGATCAGAACGTGTGATTGATCGATTGAAGCTAGGTTGACTTGATTTTGTGTGTTATATTGATTGACTCATTCAGTTCATTACGAAGTTAATTGATGGATATAGTCCATTTTTTGTTTCATAATGTAATTAGTCTGCAATAGAATGTATGATTCCTAATGGTATTATGCCAGGGATTTTGTATTGATTGCTACAAGTTCTGGACGAGTATTGATATATTGTATTCGCCATATTTTTATAACAATATATTTATAATATTGTTATAAAAATATTATCACATTTTTATAACAATACTATATTACACAAATTTTATCAATAATATTCATATACCATTTTTACCTATTACTTTTTCCTCGGGTTACATGTGCCTTCCTCGAGTCCTGACATTCAGTTCCCACCTAGCAKATAGCGAAAGGTTCTGTAAGTGCCACATAAAACCCTTGCATGTGACTGTCAAACCTTAAGAACCACATAACACCCTTGCATGTGACTCTCAAACCTTATGGCGCTTCGTGCGATCGAATTTTACGGCCAAAACCAATGGAAACYTGCAGTGTAGAGGAGGATAATGGTCATGACTGAGTCAAAAATCTATGTTATCAGTCGAACTGTGACAGTGGTTATGAAAGTTCAAGATTTGGTGCAAGCTTTTACTCCATCCTTTTATGGATCCTAACTTGGACGCTTGACTGGTCCCTTCCATCCCTGTATTCGACCATTTTTCTCGAGAGTGCTAAGCCACCCTATGTGATCAATAACACTAAGCCATCCATGTGATAGATATCCAGCACATGCTCCATATTCCAACCAGGCCCAGCCACTTCCTTCACAATCTTAGTGACAATGTCATTTTCAACCAATTTTTGAGAAATGAACGGGAGATAGAGTGGAATCTGGTCGGCCAGCCTCAACCTTACCACATTCTAGTAAGCGATGAAGCTAATCTTCAACTCTAAGGATGCCTCAAGCTTTCCACTGCTCATTTTTCACACATTGTCCAATTTTATTTCTCCAATGGTTTGTGAGTTTCTATCTAAGGCCGTAATTATTTTTTTCTTCTTTCCCTACAATTTTAACAATGATTTGGAATAGTTAGGACTCATGGTGGAAACTATACCCTTATCCATTTCCATCATATCTTCAACATGCTTAATGCAATCAACTTTTTTTCTTCCTATGAGAGCTTGAAAATCTCTCTTTGATACTAATTGCAGCTTAGGATAACTTTGTGCTTGAAGATCAATCACACGACATATAACTTTGTCCAAGTAGTCACATACATGGATGGTTAAGTCTTTGTTGGAACAGGGGCAGACCCAGAATTCAACGCTCAAGAGCGCACCAACAGAGCCCTAACTACCGACCCTTTTGGGAACACCTACGAAGCAGATGAAGTCTCATCTGAGGTAGAGGCAGTTGCAAGACTCAGGTGTTTGCAACCTTAGTTGGGACACAGATCTGTGATTATATCACTTACAGAGTACTTAGCATAAATCATTCGTCAATATTCAAACCTTATTATACTTCGCAGATAGCACTGATCATCGCAACATTCACTTAGATCTAAGGTATTTCAACACTTAGCAATAATAAAACAGATCAGATTTGGTAGATCAGCACTAAGCATCTTCATACATGTGTATCAGATCTAACATCCTACATATCATTAACACTTTAAGCATAAGCAGATCATTTCAGTCATCTCATAGCACTTAGCAAAATAGGAACATAAACACATTGAGATAAGCACAAAGAAACACAACACAATATTTACATGGTTCACCCCCACCCTAGGGCTACGTCCACCAATTCTTCTTCTTTATTAGCGTCTTCAATCGGTTACAAGCACAAAACCATCAAAACCCTACTGTGCACAAGACAAAAGATATGCTCAGCTCGCTAGATCCTTCTTCCTTGCGTTACAACACAAATCCTTTTCCCACTTCCTACAATGACTTGCACTTAGCCCTGTGAGTCTCATATAGGCACAAAGCACTTTACAAACCTTACTTTCACTTAGCATACATCAAATAGATGTCAATCTATCCTCTAGCTCACTAGCTTACTATTTATACATACAAAATAGGCCTAAGCATGGGTAAAACCCATGGGCCAATATCCCAATCCCATTACATATTCCTTGTAAATGTGTTGAACCTACACAGAATAGATCTAGCTAAAAAATAATACACACATATGCAGAGAGAATTGGAGAAGGAAGAAGAAGAAGAGAAAGAATGGAAAGAATTCTCATTAAGGGTGAAATCATGAAGGTGGGTTACACTTTTGCTTGTTTTATGACAAAAAAAACTGTATTTTCACAAGTTATTCAACTTCCGACATATAAAAGTATTTTTTTTATTTAGAATTTCACTTTACAGTAAAAACAAAAC
>SNQJ01S0070283.1:39689-50235 GCA_010110895.2 Picea sitchensis | reverse complement strand
AAGATTTTTGGATCCAATGTGAGAAACTCCACCTCCAACATTTGTCCCCTCATCTCATCCTATTTTCCAAAGAGCCCTTCCAAGATGGTCCAGGCTTCATTAGGAGTCTTACAAGAAGATATATGAAAAAGGAGATTGGGAGAAATAACACTGCAAATTGTTCCGAGTCCCTCATCCATGCGATTTAAGTACTTGGATTTTTATATGGCTGATGTCAGTTCTATATCTGTATTCATGGTTAACCTATACAACCCTTTGGATTGGAGATGTATGGCTATTTTCTCCTTCCATGCAAAATAGTTGTAAGGTGTAAGAATGAATTCTTTTTGGAATTCCGTCTTTTCATTGTCTTCGATCTTTTGTACCTGCTGAAATTTTTGGTGTAGCTTTTGCTTAGCACTCCGTCAACTCTGATACCATGTAAATGTGTTGAACCTACACAAAATCAATCTATCTAAACAATAATACACACATTTGCAGAGAGAATTGGAGAAGGAAGAAGAAGAAGAGAAAGAATGGAAAGAATTCTCATTAACTGTTGTGAATAATGAATAATTTACACATGATATACTCTGTATAACTCAAAGAGTTCGACTTGAGGTGAAATAAGTCACCATAGTGGTGGTATAGAGTGATCTGGACACACACCAGTAGTTACGGGAGTGAACTTCCACCTATTCTAGTTTCTCAGACAGTTACAGGAGTGAACTGCCACCTAGTTGAGTTAACTAGTCAAATAGTCTTCAATTAACTGACTGAACAGAAAGTAGTGAGGAGTTAACACAAAGAATCAAGGCTAATGCGCCACTTTGGTGATGATACCAAGGCAAGTTCGAATTAGCAGGGTTATGATCCCAATTTTGCATGGTGATGATCCCAATGCAACATCTAAACTCAACTCAACAAGTCAAACTGAAGTGTGAACTGAAAGAGAATATTCTCCAAGTGGAATATTCTCTCCTAAAATATAGGAGACTAGATAATGACTAATTATGACTAATGAAAAAATAAAAAAACCTTAGGAAAAATAAATCCTAGGTGTGTGTGAAGTAACTTCAACATTCCCAAAAACCCAAAATGGACCCAAAAGTGGGCCGAGATACCGTGATCTCTGCTCTATCTTGCGCTCCTGCTTCGATGGTTGTCGAAGTCCCAAAATAGGTCAATATGACCAAGAAAATCCCAAAACTTGTTCAAGGGCCAACAAGCCCCCAACACTCACCTGTGACTTGTCTCGAGTCACTCTGGTCTGAGAAATTCTGCCTCAAATGCTTCGAGCTTGGCTCGAGATGCTTCGACCTGCTGCAGTGCTATGACCTCATGCTCAATGAACTCTTGGATCACTACATCGTTCACTGGCCCTTCTAAGTGTTGTTCTGCGGTGATGAAAATCTATTCCAGTTCATCTCGTTGGCTTTCAACTTCAGTGAATGGTTGGCATGCCTTTTCTTGCATTGGTTGAAGTCGTTGAGTGACTTCCATTACTTTACTCTGAATCATATGGATATTTTTCTGGGCGGTGCATTGTTCTTGAGACCATTTCATTCTTTCCACTGGTGACAAGGCCTTCAGCTATGTCTGTAACGTATCAGTGTGTTTCTTTGCTTCTTGGAGCTGTGAATCTAATGCCTGTAACTCTGAATTCTATGTGAGGTTCTCATAACTCTGGGAACTTTGGTTACTCAGTTGCTTGCATTCCAAGGTAAGAGATTTTAATTTGCCAACTGTGCTGTGGGTAGTTGCTTCCCTTAGGTCTCTTACCTCCTATGGAGTTTCGGGTACAACGCAAAGCTCTAGATCTGCAATGCACTGTTGTAGCTTCTGGATCACATCTTCAATATGTGCCACCTGCTATGGGATTCTTTCTTCAGTCTGTACCTCAATTACTATCACAGAGTGAAGTGCTCTGTTGACCGCTTCCTTTACCTCCAATTGCTCCACCAAAAACTGTTCCTTTACTTGTTGTAGTTGTGTTTTCTCATCATTCCATTTTGCTTGGAGAGCACTCTTTTCTTGTTCTGCAACACTGCGCTATTCTACAAGTACTCCTTGTACTTGTGTCAAAGCCTGGATGGATTTCTCTGCTTCATCTTGTGCTTTTCAAATTCGAGCATCGACTGAATCCATGATTCAATGGAGTTTAGATGGATCATCTCCTTCTTCTGGTGTTCTGACTGACAGGGGTGCAGTGGAGACTGCGTTCCTTGACTGAAGTGTTTGTTGCACTCCTTGGAGCTCTATCTCGATCCGATTGTACATTGCCTCCTGTCTGGCTTCCTGCTTCTCTGTAATCTCTAGTGAAGCGTTGATCAATGTAGTGATGATGAAGTTAAAGTCATCGATGGTGAGGACAGTCTCAAACTTGGTCTTGGTTGCTTTCGTTTTCTTTCTGGACGAAGGCTTCTGGGGGGACATATTTCTTTTCTTTGAGGGGTCCTCCTTGTCCTTATGCAATGTTTCCTCGTCGATCTCTTCACCAACACCTTCTTGCTCTGGTGACATAGACGTAGTCTTCATGGATGGTGACATAGACGTAGTCTTCATGGATGTGTTTTCTATATCCTGAACTTCTTTAGGTTTCTTTGTTTTACTAGGTTCGAGGGTATCCTACACAGCTTCCGGACTATCTACATCGGACAACTCTGAAGGGTTGGCTGAAATAAGGAGGTATGCTGACCATTCCTTTGTGATTTCCTATAAATCTTCCTCCATAAGCTTGTAATAGGACTGCAACTATTTTTTATGGCCATCTGCGCGTGTTGTTATATAAATGAAGTGGAGGTTTGTGCTGAACTTCATTAGGGGCTAAAACCTGTGGAGGGTATTCAGGGTCATACGAGGCTCAGACTAGATGGCTACTTTCAACTGGTTGTAGTAAGTGTGGAAGATGACATTTGACTGCCATTACTTGTTCATATCGTTCGAGTATCACAGAGTATTGAACTTCACGGCCAATGGTTCAAAGGGCTCGATGTTCGAGAAGGTCGCACCTTCCGACATCTCCCATGCAATGAATACGATCAATATGAGAAGCCAGTTGAAGTGGAACTCATATCCTTGGTCTTATGCTTCCCTGCAGTCTAGTTCCAATTGGTTTATTAGGTATTCCGCCCAATTCATCTGAAGTCATTCTGCGCACTTCCTGGTGAGGTCAATGACGAATCCAGTCACTTGGGTGGGTCGATTCTTGCAAACTAGCTTTCCTGCGATCAACTGACATGCAAGGTGCACTGTGCCACTCTGGATACAGGCTAACTTGTAGCCTTGCATTCCCTTCTCGACATCACCATAATTCTCTTTGATCCTTTGCGCTAATGCTCGATATGAGGCCTTTCCAAGGTAAAAATCATGTGGGTCGAGGCCTTGCATGCTAATCCTGGTGATCTGATTGATCAAGGTCAGATACATAGTGATGCAATGGTTCAACCATAAGTATCCTCTGTGGTAACTTGACAGCAACAATTTGACACAGGCGTTCACTTCCTGGTGCCTGCCGAAGTGTAGGATCTTCATCACATTGAGCAATGTGGACTGTGTGAGGTTCAGGGTCCATGACTGTGGATAATCTTGGAGTTTTGGCCTTTAGTCCTGGTCAAATACTTATGCGAGGCAAGCATGCTGTAAGATTTTCTATTGCTGAGGTTGAAGTCACTAAAATTAAATGCTGCGAGCTTATCCTGGTCGGCACGAACTGCGTGCACCACTTTCAAGAGGTACGCAGTGACCAAATCATACTCAAAATCCCTGTGCATGTTTTCTATGTTCACTGCACTTCTCAGAGGAGGTATATACATAGGTAAGATGCTCAAAATCAACTTGGCATTCGCGAGATCGTCTCTATGTTTCATTGTCATTTCTGTCACGATTTTGGAAGTTTTTTCTCTGCGAGTAGTCGATGGAGAAGCTTGGATTCCTCCTGTCGATGATGCTTGCACACCTGTAGACATCCTTCTTTCTGACATGACTTTCTCAGTCCTAAGATCAACGAGTAATTCCTTCGCATATTCTTCAAGTGCGCTGAGCTCCTCAGACATACGCGCTCGGTTTTAATAATATCGGGTTCACGAAGTAATGTAGACACAGAATTAAGATGTAAAGAAAGAGCGCAATGATCACTGGAAAATCTTAATCAAGGTTGCAAGCTCAAATTATTGATTTGGAAAATGTGTTCTTCATGCATGGCATGATGAGATAAATAGGTTAGTCAATAACGATTGTCTCACAACGGTCATGACCCTCCATTAACTCTTGTTCGATCCATTATGGAACGACCCAACGGTTTGATGATGCCTCTTTATTTATTTTATGTATGTTCGGAGCGAAAGTTGAACGGATATATCGGTCCAACGACTATATTGCTTCGTCACAGTGAAGTACTCTATGTCTCTATTTTGATATCTCGGTGAAGCTCCAATTCTGTAATTTGTCTTTCTGTGATGTCTCTTCTAGAACCTCTTGTAACCTTTCAGTATTAGCCCTTTTCTTTCTTAAATTTATAGTCTTCTTTCCAATGAGCTTCATCTTGGTAATGCTTTTATCATTCTAAGTCTTTTCTTCTTTGGTCTTAGTTACTTCCCATTGTTGAATGTTTTTCCTAGGGTTCATGTGTAATACTTATTCCTTGTCTGGGATACATAATTCAATCTTCTGGGGATCCTCTAGTGTTCTCTTAGCCTCGACATCCGAGTTGCTAGTATTAACTATCTATGATATTCTCTTTTGTTCCTCAATCAAGTGTGCAATACTTTTTGTCATAAAGTCTTTTAAATCTTGCTTCTTATGTTCCAAAACTTCTTCTTCCTCCTTTCATCTGGCTTGATCTCTATCAATCCAAGGTTTTCCTATTAGCATGGAAAATGGGGATCTGTCTTCAACAAATTTGATAATCTTAAAGTCCTCTTCTGTCAAAGCTCCATTGACAGTCATAGGTATTCGGGTGAGCCTTCCACATAGGTTTACTAGCTTTATTCTGAATAAACTTATTCCTCCTAGGGAAGGGATCATATCAGGTCTTCGTATAGCTTCCCAGGTTCTTTCTAGCATAATATTCATCCGTGCTTCGATGCATTCCTTCTTTTTTAAGATCTCTGATAAGATGACATGTTGGTGGTCATTCAAGGTCTCTTTCACTTGTATCAATACCTTCTCTAATTCTTGTTGGGGTTCTTCCTTTTCTGGATCTGCCTTAGGGTTTCCTTGATTCAGATTCATTCCTTCAAGCTTAGCAATCATTCTAGGGCAATCCAACACTTCATGGTCCATGGCTTTGCAACAGAGACAACTAGGTCTTCTTCCAGGGCATTCCTTAACAAGATGTCCTGGTCTTCTGCAACTGTAACAGAGGTTTAATCCTCGCTTTCTGTTAAATGATCCCCAGCCTTTTCTATACTGCGCACTAGGATCATGGTAGCGAACCTGTAAAAAAATCTTTCTAAGATCCAGCATCCATTTATTAGTCCAAACATTCTTTCTATGCATAGGTATAACACATATTTCATTATTCTTATCAGATCTATTCATATCACATCTTCTTTCATCTATTAACACCGTAGCTTTCAAACTAGGACAAAACCTATCCGATATACCTAGATCCATACTCTAGAAACAAAAAAATCCACCTTTCTTACTTTTACAGAGCACAAATATTTCAGATCTAAGAACTTTTAACTATTCTTGCCTTTAACAAAGCACAAAGCTTACAGATCTTACCTCTTTCAATAAGAACTTCTCGCTTTTACCTTTCTTGGAGCACAAAGCTTTCAAATCCTATTTCTTTTCTACAGATCCGACTTCCTTTCTTTCAAATATGGCCTTCTCTCTTCATATCGAGCTTCTTTCTCTCAGATCTAACCTTCATTATTTAGTACAAATCTTTACAAATCAAGTAGAATATTGCGCACTAGGGCACAGATCTACGCACAGAGCTTTCACAGTTTCAGGATGAATCTTTGCATAGAGATTCCTCTTTCTCAGTTCCCAGTAATCACAATTTTAGGTCCCAGAAATGGAACCATTTGTTGTCACAGGGGCAGACCCAGGGTTCAATGCTCAAGAGCGCACCAACAAAGCTCTAACTACCAACCCTTTCGGAAACGCCTGTGAAGTAGATGAAGTCTCACCCAAGGTAGAGGCAGGGGTGGTTGCAAGACTTAGGTGTTTGCAACCTTAGCTGGGACACAGATTTGTGATTATATTGCTTACAAAGTACTTATCATAGGTCATTCGTTAATATTCAACCCTTATTATACTTAGCAAATAGCACTGAGCATCGCAACATTCACTTAGATCTAAGGTATTTCAAAACATAGCAACAATAAAATAGATCAGATCTGGTAGATCAACACTAAGCATCTTCATACGTGTGTATCATATCTAACATCCTACATATCATTAGCACTTTAATCATAAGCAGATATATTCAATCATCTCATAGCACTTAGCAAAATGGGAACATAAACACATTGAGACAAGCACAAATAAACACAACACAATATTTATGTGGTTCACCCCCACCCTAAGGCTACGTCCACCAATTCTTCTTCTTTATTAACGTCTTCAATCGGTTACAAGCATAGAGCCATCAAAACCCTATTGTGCACATGACAGAAGATCTTCTCAGCTCGCTAGATCCTTCTTCCTTGCATTACAACACAAAGCCTTTTCCCACTTCCTACAATGACTTGCACTTATCCCTGCAAGTCTCATATAGGCACAAAGCACTTTACAGACCTTACTTGCACTTAGCATACATCAAATAGATGTTGATCTATCCTCTAGATCACTATATTACTATTTATATATGCAAAATAGGCCTAAGCCTGGGTAAAACCCATGGGCCAATATCCCAATCCAGTTACATATTCCCATAAACCCAAAATGGACCCAAAAGTGGGTCAAGATCCCATGATCTTTGCTTTGTCTTGCGCTCCTCCTTCGACGGTTGTCGAAGTCCCAAAATAGTTCAATATGACCAAGAAACTCCCAAAACTTGGTCAAGGGTCAACAAACTCTTCTCATCTCAGAGACAGAATCAATATGATTCTTCAACAAGCTTACAAGAGTAGGATGAGGTAAGAAGTTTGAAAGAGTGATGCCCTGTGCCTCTTCTAGTAGCATTATTTCCTGGGACAAAAAATGTTCTTCTGATATTGCGTTTGAATTGAGAATATCATGAGAATACGTCTTGAACATCCTGCTTAAGCACGCAGCGCAATGCATATTGGGCTCATCATCAAACTCTTTAAATTCCCCCATCATTAGTCTATTCAAATTAAACACAATAACAACAGAGATATCCAGCCATAAAAGGTCGAGGTATGGTATAGAGATATCGAGCAATAAAAGGTTGAGGTATGTGGTATGGTACCTACCTATTTTCTTTATTTTCTTTTTTACACATAGCGAAGGAATATATATAGATAAAGAAAAAAAATACGGTAGGAATAAAAATATCAGAGGAATTTGGTGGTGTATTAACAGGTAATTTGGTGGTCTGTGAAACTCATGCACCAGCTTCAAAGTTTATACATATAGACAAATTCGTCAATAATTGGTAACATTCATGGAGTGACTTACCAGAGTGGCATTGAATATCACACCGGTGGGAGGACTTGCAGAATTTTCAGGTATTCAGAAGTTGTTTGGCTCTCTCCACCATCTCCTCTTCTTCCATTCCGTGCCCTTGGCCACGACATCTGGGGCAGCTGCGTCTGGGGTGGTGTTGATTAAGTGATGCACCATCTTGAGAATCGGAATCGATGAAGACTTCCTCCATTGATGAAGTTCCTGCATGATTGGAAGGTGTTGATGAAGTTCTTGCATGCATGGAAGGTGGCAACTTGCATGGATGGAACGTGGCAAGCTACTATGCAAGCCTTCAAATTGACCAATTAAAAATATTTGAAATTTTGTTTTTTAAATTAATTAAAATTAATTTTTGTACTCTCACAAATATCTAAAAACAATACATCACCACCAAAGGTATTAAGTCTCGTCACTCTGATATAGACCAATAAGAAAATCATAATATAAATTTGTAATAATTAAAAAAAAACAAAAATTAAATTAAAAAAAATTGTTTCAAAAACTTTATTTACTGCACCAACTCATTTCCCAAAATGTACCTAATAATAAGATATCATTTACCAAAATACACCCACCAGGCGATCAATGATGGTTGACCTCCAAGCGAATGCTATAGTCCCTAGCCAGAGGTAGGGACTAATAATAGAGTGTCTCCCTCTATTATACTTCCAACGGCTCCTACAAGATTCTAGATCCAAAACCATGAGGTCAGCACATGTAATTAAATACATTTTATTTTTAGTTAGCAGTTTGACCTTTCATTATCATATATGTAGTCAAATACTACAATAATATTAACAAGATTATATGTTTAACCTAGTGAATTTACATGATCCTGATTTCATAGGAAGAAATATCCTTTAGTATCTAAAGGTGTGTTTAGCTACCAATAGTAGTTAATTGTTTTCTTCCTTCTTAGCCTAAAACTTATGCAGTACTAATCACTTTTATTTTACTTCATGCAGATTCAAATTTGTTGCTATGAATCCATAGATAATGTTGACAAAGGTATTTGAGTTCCAGCATAGGGTTTAATACAAAGTCCTTTACAATATATGTCTGTGATTCTATTTATAAGAATTGCATACAATTTGTAAAATAAATTAATTCCTCTAAGGGGAAATTTTTTTTTTGTTTATAATGGTCTCGATTTCTTTTATGAATATATAAATATGATATGAACCTACATACATGCATATAAAAATCTTCTTTATATTTTAATACAAGAGAATATGAGTACTCTTTTCATAGATTTAAGTATGCTCATATGCTGATTTTTATTCCAGTTCACGTTCTAGTTCCCTAATTTTATATTGTTTTACGACAACTGTAACAAAGCATGGAACTAGGTTGAAATATATTCAATAATGATAAATAAAATTATATTGCATAGCAATTTATTCTTATTTATTTTTCTACAAATTCTATTGTAATGTAGAAATTTCGACAACTATGAAATTTATATAGAATGCGTAGAATCATTTTAGATTTATAATAAATGATCTTTTATATTCAACAATCTTATATATATATATATATATATATATAGGGGTGTATAATAGTTAGTGATGGAGTGTATTGTTAAGGCACTTTATTATGCAAAGTTACTAGTTCTAAACCCTCGATTTACCCTGTGTGTCGCGCAAGGGGTTGCGTTGACATGCCTGGGGTTATAGTGGTAGCATTCAGATAACACGACCACGTGTCACGTGAGTACATACCCTCTTGCTCTCTGATTTCCCCAGTTGACAATATATATATATATATAAGTTAGAATATACATATATTTACCACAACAAGCCAGAAACAAATGGAACAACCACATTCCACCCAACCGTAGATGCAGAATAGCCAAGTTACTTTTCATGATCACCCCCAAGCTTGACTATGACTCCATGAGGATGAACTGAGCTCCACTCCTTTGCCAATGTACCTCTGTACATATCATAAAATATTTTCCTAACACTCATGTGCTCACACAACAAATAATTGTTTCTCTTGAAACATACTAAGAATAACCATGCCTCCCACATATGTTTTATCTATATCTTTTGCATTGCCTAGGTCTTTTCCTTGAATCTATTTCCCTCCTTGGAAATTCCCAGCTTCAAATATCCCTATTTTTTAGGGACTTCCAATGACATAAAATCACTTATAACACTTGTCTAATCATACTCTGAGTTAGCTCTATCATGTTCCCCACTGATGGAGTCATAGTCATCATTTTTTAACCTAGTTGTTCCATCTATATCCTGCATTTATTATTTTAAAAATATGTCTCTTACATCTTCCCACCAAAAGAGGACAGTTGGAAAGTCAAAATATTGCACAATCATTCAAATAATAACAGTAAATTGTCTTAATAAAATCAATTACAAATTTCCATAAATAAAAATTATTAAATAAAATGTTTAATATTTGAGGATGTTACACTATTTTTTCTTCCACCATTGTTTCTAGTCTAGTTGTTTGTGAGAAGAATGTTGATGTTATTGAGATATTAGGATCACAAATTTCTTCTCCACCCTTTGATGCTACTTGTAAGAATATTTTGTTAATTTATGCTTTAAAATTAATGATTGTGTTATCTCTCCTAGATTTGAAAACCACACTACAGGTATAGGGTCACGACTACTCAGCAATATGGGATATACCGGAGGAGGACTGGAGAAGAATGGATAGGGTATTTCCACTCCTATTGTTCTTGAGATGAAGTCTCTAAGAAAAGGTCTTGGATATGATGTTTTTGTTGCCTCCTTTCCTACCCATTCCCTTGTTGCAAATAGGGAAGTTTTGTTCATTTTAGGTGGAGTTCAGACTGATTTTCTAGCAGAGAATTATACTGAATTGATCAATGAGATGGTTGTTCCTAACATGCCATAAGTTGAGGATATTATTGTTGATGACACTGCTACTGATATATCGGTTCGTTCTACTCCCTAGAGTACACCCAAACCTAAGT
>SNQJ01S0070283.1:11272-35304 GCA_010110895.2 Picea sitchensis | reverse complement strand
AACCTTTTTACCTCTAAAAATCTCCTTATCTCTCCTTGTGGCTTCCCTGGCCACTGAAAGTCACTTCTAGCCATCCCATCCTGTAGTGTTTCTCCTCCCGATTCCAATGATCTATTACACTGAGAGGTTCCTCCAAGTAATGTACCCAAAATGCCCTCTTCAGTGATTTTAATTAACTTATAGCTCAAAATAGTCAAAATCATGGAAATCGTCGAAATGGAATGAAACCAAAGCCAACCTGTGCAGAATGGCTCATAATGATGGAATATGATGATAAATGCCAACTGGACCCCACAATGCCTCTCAAATACCCCTGTATTCGCTATAACATCCATCTAGCTACCCTGGTCATCATAAGTCTTTGCCCTGTGATGATGTCCCAAAGTGGGGACATTACATATATATATATCACATTGGTAAATACCATAATTTTCACAATGGAGATAATTCTAGACATATATCTTCTTGCCTATGTGTCATAAACTTGATTTTCCATCCAACATTCTCCTAAGGGGTTGCAAGAAGCTTGCTTATTGGATTAGGAAAAAATGTGCTTGAGTCCACTATTAAGGTTATGATATGATGACACTAAGTAAATATGTTGGTTCCACTCTTGGGAGAGGTGGATCTAATATATGTCAAATTTACAAAATCCCTACTTAAGGAATTTACAAGGTCAAAATTCATGTACAACCCCTACATTTTAGAACAAAAATTCTTTCACTTTTCATGTGATTGTGCCTCGTTTCATTATGTAATGTACCAGTTTTTTATCCTCCCGAATCATTTAAATTTGATTACTTTTAAATGCTTTGAGTACAAATAATTTATTTTACTATTGTTATAACATCAAATGCCACCTATAAAACTTTGATGCTCTTGTTTTCCTTATCCCTACCCTCCTTACAAACAAGTACTCCCCATACCTCCTTGAGACCTTCTAAAAAACATTATTTTGGAGGATGTATGTGACCTAACATTCATGATACCCATGTGCACGTGGGATACTGAAGGGTGACACAAATACATGCTGATAAATGTTAAAAAATAAATTATGCCCAAATTAATGATGAGTTATAGGATTGGTTAGTTGTCTAACTCCTTTTTCTCGTACTCAATTGTTTCTAATTGATTGGAGACTGCATAAAAGGAACATTTTCCTCATGGATAAAGGTAATGCTACTTTGCACATTGAATCAATCACTCATCCTGCTATTCCCGTCGAGTGTGTAAGCCCATTTTATCCATGTTTTATTGTTTCTTGACCTGGAAACCCTTGTTTCTAGTTTTCCTCCAATCACCAACCTTTTCTTGCTAATATTTTCTCCCTATATAGCTCTTTGGGCCTATGGTGACTTAAGTTTCAGGAACATTCATATAGCAGGATCCAGGGTGGAGGAATCTAGGATCTCTTTCGACAGCGCAGCGCCACATGGAAAAGGTATAAGTTGCAACTGTTTTGTCGCTTTTTCATTAATAACACAGAAAATGCGTTCCTTCAAAGTATATTGTGTCATTATTGTTCATATCTGTAATTTTTTTGCATAGATTTGAGTAGAATAATAATTTCTTTATCATTTTTTGTTATCTTACATGTAACTAACGAGTATTTGTTACTATAACTACATCTTCGTATAGATATACTTGTTCAATTCTTTTGCAGGTTGTGGAGAAAAGCTTGGGAAGGAGTGAAATAGCTCCGTCAATTGGGAACAACATTAAACGTTTGGATCCTGGTGATTCAGATTCTTTCTCTTTCCATAAGTTAGTTATTCTTATGTAATTTGGTTATTTTTTCTAAGCTTGGTATTTTTTTCTAAAAATTACTTTATATATGATCATAGGTACACTGCAGTATATCCCACTATTGCAGGGTATTTTCCCCGAAAGCATAAATATGACCATAATCGTGATCATTCCCTAGTGGGCCAGCTTTGGGATTTAGTTATGTGTTTTCTTGGTTTATTTGTCTTTCTTTTTCCTTAGAATGATACTCGACACTTGAATCAATAGTTTGTTAAAATTATTCTTAAGTAATTAAGTGTGTGTAGTATTCTTTAACATTAGACTATTAAAACAATAATTTCATGCATAAGGATCACTGAAAGAAATACATCCATAGTAGAAACAAGATATATCCTGGAAAGCCCTCATGGGGAATAAAACCCAACAAAGCTTCTTCAATATGTATTCTTCAATAAGTACAATGTCTCTCTCAAGAGAGATCTCACCAAAATAGAAGATCTACTAGAAACCCTAACTATAACATAGTAGTGCACTACTAGACCAAGATATTCCTTCACCAAATAGCCAAAAACCTTTACTGAGGCACCGTTCCTTGTAGTTGCATCACTCTTTCCTTATATTTGTGTCACTCTAAGACTTTTTCATTGTATGAGAGAGTTGGTTGTGTGTGTCTATAAATGATGTGTTAGGCCTCTTATAAATACTATTTGGCTTTCCAAAAATTAGGTCAGGGCCAACCTATCCACTTTACCCTTATTTTTACATTTGACTTATCAAGCTACAATAGGGATGAATTTTACAAAGTCACAATAGGGCCAACTTAATAAAAATAATATAAAATTAATCTTTAGGTTTTTGTCTTGGTCAAATATAATATGAATATAATAATAATATCTTCTGAAGCTACTCAAACTTCAACACTCCCTCTTAGCAAGGAAGGTATTCTTCTGGAACGATCATCACGATTGCTTCTACTCTTCTATACACTTGACCATTGACTTGTTGAATTTCCACGAATGTATATTGAAGAATTTTTGTAATCACATCAACATCCAAGGTCTCATCATCCATCTGGGCTTTATGTCATCATGGGGCTTTCACTTTCCAACTCACATAGAGTCTGACATCTAGTTCCATAATGAAATAGTAACCTTTGGTTGGAACACCAGGAAACTGGTCCACAATGAATAGGCATATAATCATGAGGAGTATGTGATGTAGTGCACACACACTACCCATCTATCCCAAGGATAGGAAACACATCCCACCACACATGTTCGCCCACCATCTAAAAATTTGGGTAACTAACCATCCCTTAAGGCATGGAATCTACTGACCTTGTGCGAGGTCATGCTAACTAGTGCCATAGTCAGTAACTTTTCATACTAGAATTTTTCACCGTAGTAGCAATCTATGTACCAGGATTTATCATTGGGGTAGCAGTAATTTGGCGTACCATGATTTATCACTGGGGTAGAAACAACTTGGCGTACCAAGATTTATCACTGGGGTATCCATTTGTATACCATGATTTATCACTAGGGTAGCAGTAACTCAGTGCACTAGGATTCATCACTGGGGTAGTCATCTGCATACTAGGATTTATCACTGGGGTAGTAGTAACTCGACGTCTTAGGCTTTATCATTGGGGTAGCCATCTGCGTACCAAGATTAATCTATGAAGTACCAGTAACTCAGCGTACCGGGATTTATCACTGGGGTCACCATCTACATGAGAATCTTAATCAGTGGAGTAGCAGTAACTCGGAGTACCGGGCTCAATCAATGGAGTAGCCATAACATTCCCGTGAATGACCACCCATTACTTCTACCACATGCTAAATTTGTTTCCCTAGATCACAACTATAACTCATCACTCCCTCTTACTAGGGACGTCCTTATAGACCACACCAAGGTTGTCTTTGAAGTACAAAAAATTCACTTTCAACAAAGGCTTGGTCAACACGTCAGCTATCTACTCATTTGTAGCGACATACTGGAGCTTCACTGCTCCCCTCTATACCATATCTCTGATATAATGGTACTTGATATTGATGTGATTAGACTTTTCATGGAATAGTGGGTTCTCTTCACACAAATCTAGTTGTCACACTAGATACAAGTCACCTCTAAATCGAGATCAAACAATCCTACAATCAGCTTCCGAAGCTACACTGCTTCATTGCTAGCTCGACAAGTTGTTATATACTCTTCTTCAGTTGTACTGAGCACCACACTAATATTCTTCGTACTAAACCATGAGATCATGGTTGATCACATACTAAAGAAACATCTAGATGTACTCTTCCAGTCTGCAACACTACTGACCCAATCTAAATTAGTAAAGCCTTGTAGGATTATCTCATGAATTGAAGCATGTCTGATTCCATAATCAATTGTACCCTTCAGGTACCTCAACACATGTCTTGTTGCAACCAAGTGAACACTTCTCGGCTCAACCATAAAATGACTCAATGTGTTCACCGCAAAACATATCTATGACCTTGTGTTTGTTAAGTACATCAACGAACCAATCGTTTGTCTATACATGGTGGCATCCACTATCTCTGAAGATGTATTGCTCAACAACTTTAGTTTTTTCACCATTGGTGTAGGCATGGACTTGCAATCCATCATTCTAAATCTCTTCAGAATATCAACAACATATTTTCCTTGGTCAAGGAAAATCTCACTCGGTCTTTGACGTACCTCAAGACCTAATAATTATTGCATCATGCCTAGGTATTTCATCTCAGACTCAACAATAGTATCACTGGTTCACCATCCACAACCTTGAAGTAAAGGTTGGAACCTACTTTACTCTTGGTAAAGGCCAAGCTCATCAGGAAACTTGTATGATTTGACATATCATGGCATGGGTGTCTTCTTAGGCCTGTACAAAGTTTTCTTCAATCTGCAGACATGAGACTCCTTCTCATGTATCTTGTGGTTTCTCTATGTACACTTCTTATGATTACTGGATCAAGTATCTCATCATAATATTATGCCTCTTGTTGGCAGAATATTCTAGCCACAAGTCAAGCTTTGTACATATTTATATTGTTATATGCAACATGCTTGATCTAGTAGAACAATCTTGGAATTCACCACTGACTTCCCCTCTGGTCTCAAAGAAAAATCCATATCTCGGTCCTTCTGACTGGCTTCCTCCTCTGTCACTGAAACAAGGGAATATTCCCATGAGATCTCACATCTCCTAGAAGTATTTGATGCTATGATATAGTATTCTCAACTCATGGAATCTATCTGTCATTCCTAGAAGACATCTCTTTCTCCCATCTAAATCTGAGGAGGAATACTTTCTGAATGAAAGTATCTAAGCCACTGACTCTCTGAGATCAATATCACTCTGAGTCTCCATGCTCCATTTGAAGCTTGACTCCCTCTAAGTCTATATATATATAAAATTTCCGGAGCCATATTCTCCTCATGATATGGCTCATCAATGTTATATGTCTTTTCATCCTACAAAGTATCATGAGACCATGTTGGTCTTTTCCTAGTGATATGAATAGTGATCAACTACATTAGAGGGWTTTGTTTGGTCATATTTGRAGCATTTTTCTCCTTACAATCAATATCCATGTGGGATACTCTGTATCTCGTAGAACATACCCTTCTTCGTCTTCTTATTCTTTGGTACATGGGTGTATACGGTTGTGTATACAACTTCTTATCTGGATAGTCTGCTTGATCCAGGGGATCAAAATATGCTCAAAAATAAAAGTGCCCGGAATTGCTTCAAAATGGACTCATGCATAGACTTCATCATCACTATCCCAACGCAACTTGAACAGGTTCAAACGTACGTCGTATGTGAGAGATATCACTTTCTGTCCATTTCCTCAAACACAAATTTTTTTTGCTAATTGTACAGTCCGTATAGTCTGATGTGGCATGGTCATACTACTGATGTGGTAGGGATGTACTATTGATGTGGAAGGACCATATTGGTGATGTGGTAGGGTGATCGTACTGACATGTGGAAAGTGGTGATGTGGCAGAGGGTGACGTGGCAAGGTGTGGCATACTCATACGTGGACCTATGCAACTTCGACACATGGCGATGTGATGGAAAAATGGTATGGTGCCATGTGGACCAGACATGAGCTATCATGTGGCACCCCTCCTTGGAGTAAAAGGTTTTGTTGGAATCTATCAGTTTGAACCCATGACCTCTGGGCGTGGGAGTGACTTGGCGCAGACCGGGCTACCATCCCGCCTGCCATATGTTGGTTACCCTTATACCATCATGAACATATATAAGTTTTCATTATTGTATGGTTGGGAAGAGTTTGGTCTGGGGATTAGCTCCAACCATTAGACTTACCATATCCCACACAACCATAGCACGGAGGACATATCAACCAATTGCCCGACGGGTGCGGGCACTCTGAGTTTAGCGCCTAGGACGTGGCCATATGGGGGGCATATGCCTAGAATATCCGCCCCAAAAGGTGTTGGATGTCTAACAGTGTTCCAAATTCACCCGATTTGCGATATGCACATGGGTGTTGAGTTTAGGCATGAGAAACGCGCAGAAGCCAGATTCAGTTCACACAAGTGCGTTTTGGAGGAGCAGAGAGAGCAAAGAATTGGAAAAACTTCCAGGAAGTGATTCCAACTCAGTTTTTTTCCAAAACAAGTACATGAAGATCCCAACTAGGGGTTTTTGGACGTTCTGGAGCCATTGAATCCATCTATTTTGCATTTTGAGCATTGTAAAGCACCAATTTTGACACTGAGAATTAATGAAAATGATCCATTGGAAGCTAGGCCAGGAGATGTAGCCCAAGAGAGGGGTGAACTCCTTTATCATTTTGTTGTGTTAATGTGTTTACTTGTATGGTTGTTATGACTGTTTATTTTTCTCATCATTAAATAAAAAATCATTAAGTTTTATGTGTTTGTAACTTGATCCTATTACCCAAGAACATACAATTTAACTTGCAATTTTAAAGAGACTCAAGCCTTTTCATTTTCAGATCAAGTTGGTATCAGAGCATAGGATTTTGAAGGTTTGATTGTTTTCAAGTGTTTGTTTTATGATTCTTACAAGGATGAATCTCGCAAGAGGAGGAGGTCAACTTGTAGATCCAAGTTCTCAACTTTCAAGAAGGAGAACAACACAATCACCTCAAGATTCAAGGAGATATTCACCAAGTATGGATTATGAGGAGAGTCATGAAACTCTTACTTCAAAGGATGAAACTTTCATAAAATATTTCTATGATATGACAGAGATGGTGAAAGTTTTATTTGAGAAAAGAAATGCAAGGTTGCAAGGTGAAAGCTCAAACCCTCCAAAGGGTAATGAATATAGTGCTGATAAAACTCCAAAAGGAAATGGATGGAATGGTGATACTCCACTTCTTTCACCTCCATCTTACATATATTATACCATTTCACAACCACCTCCAAATTATCCAAAGGAACATGGTAACATTCCTCTACAAACTCCTTTGCTTAAGCTTGATATTAATTTTGAATTTCCTATGTACAATGGTGAGGTAAATGCTGAGAAATTGGATAATTGGATTCGTCATATTGAAGTGTATTGTAGAATGCAATGAATCAAAGATCACGAAACTAAGATTTAGCTTGCTTCTCTTAGATTGGAAAGTGTAGCACTCATTTGGTGGGAAGCCAAAACTCAAGAGGACATGAAGAAACATTGTAAAGTGTTATCCTCTTGGAATAATTTTATTGTTTCACATAAAAGACAATTTTATCCATTAGCATACATGGAGAAAGCTATTATGGATTGGAAAAACTTTGGACAAGCTAAAGGGAAAAGTGTGCAAAGCTACACTTAAGAATTTATAAAAATAACTTTGATTTTGGGTATAGATTTATCTTCTCAAGAAACTTTACTCAAATATTATGGAGGATTGCATAGCTACTTGAGGCACACGATACTTATGTTTAACCCTACAAGTCTAGATGAAGTTTGTGTACATGCAATTCATTTGGAAGCAAGAGGGAGGAATGAACCTCAATAGGAAATCAAGAATCATTTTGTTAAAGGAGACAATGGAAAGAGGAAATTCAAAGGAAATAGAAGAAAGAATGCTTCAGTCAAGAAAGAGGGAGAGAAAATCTCATGTAAACATTGTTAAAATGATGGTCATGATGAAGACCATTGTTGGAAACTTCATCATGAAATGAGACCCAAAAATTTCAGCCATAAGGGGAAACCAAAGACTACTACAACAACACAACATGATTTAGGTTATGATTCAGGTGATGAAACAAAGATTACACCCATGGGTTTTCAAGGTAATGATTCTATTGCAAGTACTAGTTCTTCAAGTAGTAGTAGCCTCAATGAAACTTAACATGAAAAATAAAGAATATAGATTTTCCACATAAGGGTTATTCCAAAGAATACCAATATAGATACTCTTTTTGATACTAGATCTCAAGAAAACCTCATATCTAAAGACACTATCAAGAAATTGAAATTGGGAGCTACTCCACATCCTAAACCATGCCCTCTAGGATGGATATGTGACAATGCTAAATTGCACGTGACAAGAAGGTGTAAACTTAAATTTTCCATCACTGCAAATTTTATAGATGAGGTAGAGCTTGATGTTATTCCATTGGATATTTGTGGTATTATGTTGGGAATCCCATATTTATATGATAGGAGAGCCATCTCTCATCATCATGAGAACAAGTATCATTTGTTTAAAAATGGAGTTGAGTACATTGTTAGAGCACATACAAAGAAGTTGAATTTGTCACTTGTAAATGTTGGACAAATGAAGAGATTAGTTAATGCTAGTAAGAATTTTGTCTTGTTTATGATCAAACCCAAAGACAATGTTGAAAAAGAAGATTTCCAAGTTTGTAATGTAAAGTTGAAATCTGATTTATATGAGGTTGTTAACCAATATTTTGAGATGTTTCAGGAACCAAAAGGATTGCCTCCAAAAAGGGGTATCTAACATGAGATACAATTGCAGCAAGATTGTCCTCTTCCAAACATTGGTATGTATAGGATGTCAGTCATGGAGAATGCTGAAATTAAAAAACAAATCCAAGATTTGCTTGACAAAAGGGTCATCATGCCAATCACATCGCCATGTGGGTCACCAATCTTTTTATTTCCAAAGAAAGATGGTACATGCCACATATGTGTAGATTTCAGAGCCTTGAACAAGATTACGATAAATAATCGTTATCATCTTCCTAGAATTGATGATTTTCTTGATCAATTGAAAGATGTTAAGTATTTTACTAAGTTGGATTTGAGAAGTGGATATCATCAGATTAGGATTACTGAAGGAGACATATGGAAACTAGCTTTCAAAACAAAGCAAGTTTTGTGTGAGTTGATGGTAATGCCATTTGGAGTTTGTAATGCTCCTGCTACATTCATGAGAGTCATGAATGATGTTTTAATGCCTTTTATTGATGATTGTGTGATTGTCTACTTGGATTCAACATTTTGATATTTAGAAAATCTTGTGAAGAGAATGTTATGCGTGCAAATCAAGTTTTGGATGTCTTAAAGAAAGAAAATTTGTTTTTGAAGATGTCTAAATGTGATTTTGGAAAGACCTCACTTGTTTACTTGGGACATATTGTTGGAGGAGGAGAACTGGAAATTGATCCTTCCAAGGTCAAAGTCATTTTGGAATGGTCCAATCCCCATAATGTGACAAAGGTAAGAATATTTTTGGGAGAAGCCCAATATTGGAGAAAGTTTATTGCTAACTTCTCTTAAATTGTAGCTCCATTACATGCAGTGACAAGCATCAAGAAATTTTTCCAATGGGGAGGCAAGCAACATAAATATTTTGATGCATTGAAGGAGAAGATTAGTTCAGMTCCATTTCTTTCACTTCCTAATTTGAGACAGCCATTTGAGATCTAAACAGATGCAAGCAACTATGCAATGGGAACAATCTTGTTGYAACATGGYAATCCCATTTGTTTTCATGATGAAACTTTTAATGATGTTGTGATTAATTATCTTACTTATGATAAGGAGTTGTATGCATTGGTGMAAAGTGTGAAAAAATGGAAACATTATTTGTTGGGAAAGAAACTATCATTCACACAGATCATCAACCATTGCAATACTTACAATCACAAACAAAGATACAACAAGAAAGGCACCTCAGATGGATGGGTTTTCTACAAYAATTGCACTTGGTTATAAGGTATAATAAAGTCATTTATAACAAAGTTGTTGATAATATTTCTAGGCCTATTGTTAGTGCTTCTGCTATTCTTAATCATAATTATACCATGCATGAGAGCTATGTTGAACAATATGCTTTAGATGTTGATTTTAAAGAGGTTTATGCAACTTTGTGTCATTCTAACCAAGTTGAGGAATTGGATTACCATGTGCATGATACGATTTTGTATCATCTTGGAAACTTATGTATTCCACAGGGTGAAAGAGTCAACATCATAAGAGAAGCACATTCTTCTCTTATTTTTAGCCACTTTGGTGTAGGCAGACGATGGTTAATTTGCAAAGGTATTGCTATTGTCCTAAAATGAATGAAAGTGTTTCAAGATATGTAAGAGGATGTTCTTTATGTGCTACAAGTAAGCCTAGCAATAGAAAGTTGGGTTTGTATACTCCACTTCCGGTTCCTTCTCGTCCTTGGGAAAGAATTTTCATGGGATTTGTAGGAGGGATACCTATGTCTAAAAACAATCATGATTATCTTTATGTTGTGGTTAACCGTTTCAGAAAAATGTGTTTTTTGATGCCTTGTAAGAAGAAGGTTATAGCTGAACAAATGGCACAAATGTTCTTTCAACATGTTTGGGTACATTTTGGGTTTCCCAAATCCATTATTTATGATTGAGATTCTTGATTTATTGGAAACTTTTGGTCAAGCTTATGGGAACTCAAGGACACCAAGCTAAAAAAGAGCACAACTTTTCATCCACAATCGATGGTCAAATAGAAGTGGTGAATAGAATAGTAGTACATATTCTTCGTGGTTATTGCAGAAAGCATCCTAAGATTTTGGATGAGCACCTACACTACATTCAACATGGTTACAACCGGGCAAAGCACTCTTTGACTCAAACATCTTCATTTGAGGCATGTTTTGGTTATTTTCCAAAATATCCTTTATATTTTATTTTTGGGAAGGATATTTCTATTGATGGTCAATATGAAATTGATAGAGCAAAGAATTTCATTGAATAAATTCAGCTGGTGCATCAAATGGTACAAGAACAGTTGGAAAAGAACCAAGCCAAGTACAAGACAAGACATGACAAGCATTGCGTTGATCACAATTTTCAAGTTGGAGATGATTTTTGGATTTACATTAGCAAAGAGGGGCTTAAAGGAGAAGGTAAAAAATTGAAACCAATTAGATATGGATCTTTCAAGATTCTCGAAAAGATTGGTAACAATGCTTTCATTTAGATTTTCCTCCTCATATGCAAATGTATGCAATTGTTAATGTTGATAATTTGAGATTGTATGAGCCTCCTTTGATTGATGATCAAGGAGATCATGTTCAAATTCCTTCCATAGATGATTTCTCGCCAAAATATCTTTCAAAATTGCATGAAGATACAATCCTTGACAGGAGGATGAGAACTTCAAAATGAGGGAATGTAGAATACCTTCGAGTTGGTATTAAAGGCACAAATCCAAGAAAATATAAATGGATTGAGGTTGGAAAGGTGAGGGAATTGTACCCTCATCTTCAGATTGAGTGAAAGTAGTCTTTTGGAGGTCCAAAAGCTTCCCAATGGGGAGGAGTGATCTAGGGGATCAAAATATGCTCAAAAATCAAAGTTCTTGGAATTGCTTTAAAACATACTTGTGTGTAGGCATCATCCTCACAATCCCAACACAACTTGAACAGGTTCAAAAGAACATCATATGCAAGAGATATCATGTTCTTTCCATATCCTCAAACAGGAAAAATTTGTTGATTGTACAGTATGTACAGTCCATATAGTATGATGTGACATGGCTGCACTACTGACATGGGAAGGCCATACTACTAATGTGGCAAGGTGATCATACTGACATGTGGAAAGTGGTGACTTGGAAGAGGGTGACATGGCAAGGTGTGGCAGGCTCGTACGTGGACCTATCCGGATTCGACACGTGGTGATGTAATGGAACAATGGTATGGTGCCACATGGCCTAGACATGGGATGCCATGTGGCACCCCTCCGTGGAGTAAAAGGTTTTGTTGGAATCCACCATTTTTTAACCCGCGACCTATGGGCGTGGGAGTGACTTGGCACATGCTGGGATACCAACCTTCCTACCATATGTTGCTTACCCTTATACCATCACAAATGTATATAAGTTTTAATTACTATATGGTTTGGCAAAGTCTGAGTCAGGGATTGCACCCAGCCCTTGGACTCACCATATCCCACACGACCACAGCGTGGAGGACCTACCAACCAACTTCCCTACAGGTGTGGGTGCTCTGAATTTAGCACCTAGGACATGGCCATATGGGGGTCATACGCCCATATTATCTGCCCCAAAAGGTGTTGGATACCTAATGGTGTGCCAAATTTTCTCGATTTGCGGGATATACATGGGTGTTGGTTTTAAGCATGGGAAACGCACAAAATCCAGGTTCAGTTCACACAAGTGCATTTTGGAGGAGCGGAGACTACAAAGAATTGGGAAAACTTCCAAGAAGTGATTCCAACTCAGGTTTTTTCCAAACCAGGTGTAGGAAGAGCCCAACTAGGGGTTTTCGAACGTTCTAGATCCATTGAATCCATCTATTTTTCATTCTGAGCATTGTAAAGAACTTATTTTGACACTTTGAGCATTAATGAAAATGATCCATTGGAAGTTGGACCAGGAAATGTAGCCCAAGAGAGGGGTGAAATATTTTATCATTTTGTTATGTTAATGTGTTTACTTTGATTTCTATTATGATTTTTTATGCTTCTCATGACTAAGTAAAAATTCATTAATTTTTATGTGTTTGTAACTTGATCCTATTACCCAAGCACATACAATTTCACTTGCAATTTTAAAGAAACTCAATCCTTTTCATTTTCAGATCACTGCTCTATGTCTCAAACTAGAGACCATATAATAGGTTTCATCTTGCAACCGTCACAATAGTTTCCCTTAGAGTTATCACCTGTGACCTACCCAGAACAAGAACAACAAGGGAAAAAATGGTAGATAAGAATAATACTCTTAATAATAATAATAATAATAACAACAACAATAGTGAGAACAAACGTCATAGTAGTTCCTTCATAGTTGTGACATGCGTGGACCAAGAGTCAAAATAAGAAATATAATAATAGGAAATTATAACAACAGTCTTCTAGTGTTTTGATCAATCATTCTTCCATGGTAACCTATCAGGAAGAGAAAAAAAAACAAGAAGTATCTCCTAGAGGAGATGTTAGTTCATATTGAAAACATGTACAATAAGAATTTATATAAATAGTACTCACATGCTACCAAGTATTCAAAATTGATATGTGCAAATTAGAGACTTATCAATTTAATCAATCAAACCTAGAACCTAGAGTCTTATCTTCAAGAATGAGTGTTGTTTCTTTTCTTTCGAGTCTCCTTCACTCAAGATGATAAGTACTCTCTTCAAATTGTCCTTTTACTAAGACAATATGATTTCTTGATAGAATTATGAGTTAGGGAATATAATGCAAGTAAACTCAAAAATCCCAATCTTAATCAACCTAATACTTTGACTAGAGTCATCTTATAACTTTAACTTTCACCAAGGTTAGTATGATAGTCAACAGATCAAAATACAACTAGATATTACAATACATATTCTTCACTTGAGTCTTCTTCTTTGGTTTTCTCATGACCATGTTCATCATATTTTGTGGCATTAGCATGATCTTTCTTATACTTTCCTTTTTTGATCTGACCTTTGGATTTGGGACAATTTATGAAAATGTGTCCCATTTTCTGAAAAATGAAGCATATGTAGCTTCAGAAATCCTTATTGAACTTGTGATTCTTTTTTAATCCATGAGGTTTCTTATGTGAGTGAACTTCCTTCTTGCTCTTTCCTTTTCCGGGTATGTGTTGCTAGCGCTTGAGTTTACTCATAACCTATATTCTCTTCTCTTGCTGCCCATCTCGCTTCTTCCCAAGTACAATAATACCATAGTATTCTAAACCTTGCTATCCTTCTTATTGAAAATATACCTTGAATCAATGATTCCCATGTTATGGGGAGACAATTCAATGTAGTCACAACCAATTCCACTTCTTAGATTGTGTCTCCATTGGATTCTAGTTATTATTTGATACAAGACACTCTTGTAAAGTATGATTGAATAGTTTTTTAACTTTGAAACTTCACATTATTGAGTTGAGTTCTCAAGGTCATATTTCGGTTCATGTTCTTTCCTTCCTACAATCTGGATAATGCATCAAACATTTACTTGGGATTTGTCAACAATGAGACATGGGGAATCAAATGATCCTTGATGGAATCAACAATGATTCTCTTTTTCTTGACTAGATTCTTCTTGTAATTTTCTTTGGCCTCATCTTCATCAGGTTCTAGAACTTATTCTTTTACAAAATCTTCTAGATCATTCTCTTCTATAATGAGCATCACCCTGTACTTCCATGCTCGGAAGTTGTCAGCGCCTTCAAGAGTCTCATAAAGCTTGGTACTGGGTGTCATCAAGTGCTTGAAAAATAAAAATAAAGAGATAAAACTTTTCAAATAAATTTTTTGTACTTACCAAAGTGTGTTATGCCAATTTGACGAATTCTAGCTTAAATTTTGTAGTTGCCAAGACTAGGGTTTTTTAGGAAACCTTAATTTTTCAAAATTTAAATTTTTTTATTTTTTCTCTGAGGGAAAGGTACACCCTCCTAAGGTGAGTTCCCTAGTGGTATCACTTTTACCAACATCCTTCAGGAAGTAGTTGAAAACCCCTCCTAGGGTTTTTGCAGTTGCAGGCAGTTGCTACAGTTGCAACAGTTGCAATACCAGTTGTAGTTTACAAAAAATCATCAAACTGAGAATATAATCCCAAGGAAAGATGCGCTAGGGTTAGGGGAGTATCTCTATGGTCTTAGTTTACCCAATGAGCTCTTCTAAAATATTAAAATGGATTATTTTGGGTCTGCTTTGATACCATGTTAAAAAAATTCTTAAGCAGTTAAGTGTGTGCATTATTCTTTAACATTAGACTATTAAAACAATAAATGCATGCATAAGGATCACTGAAACAAAGACATCCATAGTATAAATAAGATATATCTTTGGAAACCCTCATGGGGCAGAAAATCCATCAAAGATTCTTCAATATAGATTCTTCAATAAGTACAATGTCTGTCTCAAGAGAGATCTCACCAAAACAGAAGATCCACTAGAAACCCTAACCAGAATAGCGTAGCACACCACTAGGCCAGGATAGTCCTTCACCAAATAGCCAAAACCCTTTACTGAAACACCCTTCCTTGTAGTTGTTTCACTCCTTCCTTGTAGTTGCGTCACTCTAAGACTTGTACACTGTATGAGAGATCTGCTTGTGTGTGTCTCCGAATGAGGCACTAGGCCTCTTATAAATACTAGTTGTCCTACCCAAAATTAGGTCAAGGCCAACTTGTCCACTTTACCCTTCTATTTTACATTTGACTTGTCAAGGAACAATAGGGTCGACTTAACTAAAATAATATAACACTAATATTTAGGGTTTTTTCTTGGTCAAATACAAAATGAATATAATAATAATATCTTCTAAAGCTACTCAAACTTCAACATAGTTTACAATCATTATGGTCTTTTCCCTTTTCAGTTGAGCCACTTTTTTTGTCTCCTTCGTTTTTTTGGATATTTTGGAGAACATACATGGGATGCAGTTGACACAGTCGCATACATACATGTTCTTTCCAATGTATGCAATCATGTGTACATAGGTCTATTTGTCAACAGTCACGTACATCATCTCAAAAAGATTTTTTAATAAACTTTTATGACTTGAGGTTGTTTGGCTAGGTGTTTGGGTTCTTGTTTAGACTCTTTGTTGGTTTTTTGTTGAGTCATGTAGTACTTTGTTTTGGATTATATAAAGAAAACAAAATATTTTTTTTCTTTTCCATTTTTGTATCATTCGTGTTCCTTGGGTAGTTTGGGAAGTTACTTTCTTGGGACTTTTAGTCCAAGATTTTATTTCATTGTTGTCTTTAAAGAATCCTTATAGATATGAAGTCTTTTCAACTTTCCTTTTGTCGTTTCTTGCTATTATTAAGGAGAAATTGTTTTTTTTTCAAATATTTATTATTTATTTTACTTTTCAAACAAGAAAAGAAAAAAAAAAACTTTTTAGAAAGTAAGCTTTGTATTTCTTCTTCAGACCTTGCCTTTATTTTATTGAAAAGAAAAACTTTTATAGTTTTCTTTCTTCTCTTATAGTTTTTGTTAATTTTAAGTTTGCATTTCCATACTTGAAAAAGAAAAACATTCCATTTATATAGCTTTGACGAAAAAGAATTCCAAAATCTTGTTAGTTGTATTGCATTTCAAAGTTGCATCAGTAAGTGCATTTCATATAAAAGAAAAGTTGCATTCTTTGCATATAAAAAAGAAAGAGTTTTCTTTTATGTAATTATGAATCCTTGTTTACACTCATATTTTCAGTGAAGAACTACATTTTGAATTTGTGCTCTTAAGTTTTTTTTTATTTCATCAAGACACCATTCAGTTTCACTCATCACCCTTTTTGAGTAAATAACAACCTATAAAATGAACGTTAACTAAAATCAATTAGACATTTTCATTTTACTAGGGTAAACAAACTAGTTTAAGTTAGGGCCTTGGTTTAGGTTGGAGAGTTAATTTCTCCAAGGCCAAAAACAAACTTAGGAGTCTGATATATGGAGTGCAAACAAAATTTCGTATAATAATAGTCGGGAAGCTCCTCTAACATAGCATTCAAACAGGAGAGATGAGGAGATAACCCCTCTGAAGATTAACTGAGCATAGTGAAAAGATCATATTTTGGTGGTTTTGTTAGTGTCCTTACCTCTGTGTGAGGTTCTGATTTCGAGGCTTCAAGCTTAACTACCTTACCCATACTTTTGATCTCGAATGTTGACTGTACTCCCTAGACATTGACTTCAATTTGGTGACCTTAGTTTCTTTTCCTAGATGTATTAGAGGTGACTGCAAAGAGTTTCCCACAATATATGGGGCGAAATTCCTATCACACTTTTCAATATTGTTGGAGGGTGCCTCGTGAAGCATGGGTAATTTCACCGTATAAGGCTAGTTAGTGGAGGTCGGGGTAACTTCTTCGTAGACCTTTGTTCATTGGTCCATGAGACTTAATCAAGTCAATCTAGGGATTTTGTAGTGGTATGTTCTACGATCATACATTTCTTAGGAAGGTGTGTGGTAGTCGGCTCATCGATCAAGGAGAATTCAAGGTCTTCCACCTGAAGAAGTAGAAGTGAATCCTCAACTGCCTCCCTTGAGGCGTCCACTTGATAAAATTGACACTTTTGTACCAGTCATTTTCATTGAGACCGTAGACATGAAACCCATAGAAACTAACGCTTATGCTATGAAGGTTGTGAGTGTATAAGATCTCGGAGCTTACTACTTTGCACAGTCATTCAATCTTTTGTTAAGTAGAACTGACACTCTAGTTGTTTCTTAGCTTCCAAATCATGGGTCATACTTCACTAATAGTTTCCCTCTTCGATGGGTCGTAATGGAAGGCACTTCAAAAGTTTCTGGGTCAGGGATCCCCACAACCCCCACATTGGAAATCATCACAAGATGAATCCTTCCTCCTAGAATATCTAACCAAATGACTAATGTGTTTCAATCCACAATAGTCGCATCAGTCAAAATCTCTTCTCCACTAATTATCGGGTCCTCAATCGTTGGGTGAGTACATGTTTGTACCATCGATAACTAACACATTTTCATTTGGTATTTCGTCAATGAGCATGAAAAACATATTGGTTGGTTCTCAATCAATGTCCCAAGTTACTAAAATTGGTACATGTAGTTATTTGATTCCCTACCAATATTTTCCTTGGGGTGGAGGTCATATTTATCCATCATTCCCCTTTATCGGGAGCGGGTCATTCCCGTCTTCTGGACCTACTCCATTCATGGGATGGGGTGGTCCTATGGGAAATAGGTTTAAATCCACTTGTAGGTCATCTAATTTGACTCCATTCACACTATATGGTGGGTTTGGAATTAATCCTGTTATCGCTCTGTAAATTCCCAGAGGTTGTCGCTATGTAGAAGAAATTTACTAGAGGTAAATTTATCCAACCACTTCGAAACTGGGATCTAGCCCTTCCAGTTTCAGAGAGGGATATTGATCCAAAAACGAAGGTATTATTGATAAATCTCAAGTTATTTTAATGTACTTTATGCATCGGATCGATAAGAATGCGAAATACATAAACTTATTATCTTGTTGCGGAATATCAAATGTGACTTTAACTTGATGTTTATTAATGAATAAAGAGATCAGCCATTAATATCCATGCTGCAAATGAAGAGAATATAATAGAAAAACATAAAGATAAATAGAGACAAGAGGTTGATAACGGAGTTCACCAATTGTTGGCTACGTCTCTGGGCCTGCTTCCAAGTGGAGGACCTCTTTATTTCTCTTTAAAATGCTCAAAGTTCTCTTACATAGGATATTTTTTGTTACATATTGTGCTSCAGATATGTTGTACAAGACCTCCTTGCCCAGATTCAAGTATGCTTCATCAAATTCCTCTCAAAAACATGGCAAAAATGCCCCTCAAAACATGAGAAAAGGCCAAAATTTACAAACTGCCCCTTCAAAACCCTGCATAAAAAAGTCTCCTACAAGTTTCAAAAAKCMTGGTTTATATAGATTTTKAGACTCATATGAGGAATCCCAACTTCCCTCAAGATCTGGCCTCTTTTTGGGATCAAATCCCCCTTCAAATGGCCTTAATATCCTCAAAAACTCCATTTTCTGGACTAAATATCAGTCAGAAATTCCAAAAAATCATTAATATATGGTTTAAAAACCACTTTCCAGCAATATATGGGATAAGCCCCCAATTCAGGTGTGCGCTCCCTCTTTGTAGTCATATGACACCATAAAACTGTGGGTTGGGTCTTAGCCCCATCCCACTTTCGCCGACATAACAATAGATTTCACTTTAAATAAATTTAAATATGCCATATAGAATAAGTAATATATATGGCGCATTGGTGTTGAGGCTCTTCCCAAGGATTTGTCTCGGTGGTGGTAGCTCATGGGTTCAAAACCCACAAATTCCATAAAACTTTCAACATAGTCACCGAACGACCAGTTGCCACGTGGCACATCCTATTTGCCCAATATTCGCCACGTTTCCATATGGTATTGGTCCAAATCTTGCCAGTCCCTGCTTGGTCAGAATACCTGTCCAATCACCATAAACCACTTGTCATCCTCTGACTGGACCTGTCTATGCCCAGTCAACTGCTACCACATGTCGCTACCACATCACCATCGTACCCTGCCTAGTCAGCATCGTACCCTGCCACGTGTCACCCTTGCAGTGGTGACACGTGTCACACACTGATTGGTCCATGTCATCTGTTGTATGCCCAATCACCTGTCACATGTCACCTCCAGAAGATGTCATGTCAGCAGTGATGACATCATCATGTTGTACTACTGACATCAACATTGCTTGTTGACCTTCGACTTTTTGTCTGTTTGGGTTTTCGATCAAAACGTGATAACTTTCACATACAGAGCTCGTTTGAAGAAGTAAATATACTGTCGAAATTAGTGCGACGAGACGAACGCAATGGCACTTATTTCATTCAATTATGAGAACTTTGATTTTTGAGCATTTTCTAAGCCTAGAGAGCCTCCTGGATCAGATCTCTCTGTAAAATTCAACTTTGTTTTAGATTTTAGATGTTAGGATAGTTAAATAAATGATATTGTGTTGCTTGTTTTATAAAAATGGCTGAAATATCGCTTACACATCCATTGGGCTATGGGGTCTGTTTTATAAAGCTCGAGATCAACATACAGATTTTATAAGGTGTTTTCACAAGGCAGGATAATGAAACTATTAGATCCTTTAGAATTTAAATGATTGATAACAGAAAATATGAGATAATCAATCATAACCAAGAAGCATTTAAGAATTTCTTAATCATAATATCAGAGGATAAACATTTAGATCTTTAAAATCCAGAAACATAGTATACAAAGATAAATTCTGCAACTTCAACTTCTTTTAAATGATCAGATATAGAAAACATAAATGATGACAAAGATAGGAAAAACCATTCAACTGAGAGAAGAAAACATCACCAATAGCTAACACACATGAATCCTGTGAAATGATCTTTCATTATTGGTAGATCTCTGATAAAAATTACTGTTCTTACAACTTGCTTGGGCGTAAAGATCAACCCTCAATACTTCGAAGTTTGAAGTATTTATAACAAAAATTACAAACGACCCCGTAATTAATGATTAGGACGTGGAATATTCTAAATCTAACTAGCTATATAACAAGATACAAAAATATAGGAACTAATGATGATCTGGCATATCCTTCATGTTGATTTTGGGGAAGGTCATTGGTGAATCATTCACGTGGCTTTTACTGCTCTGGATGCTGACTTAGATGGTACAACTCATCTCTCATTCGATCAAATTGCACATATCCTCCCATATTTGCTTACTAGGAATGGTGACTTTGAACATTCTTTTGCAAATTTCATCCATTTCTGTATATTTGGCAAAAGTCAGCTTGGTGATGAAAATATATTTGATTTCGTGTTGGATACTGAGGTCCGGCTGCAGAGTTTCTAGAAGTGCCTTGCCTATTATGCTACCCTGAATTCCTGAAAACTTGGAATTGTCCTTGGCCATCGTGGTAATATTTTGTTTGTATTCATAAAGGGTCATTAACTTATCATTTAGAACCAATAAACTAGGAATACATTTATTCTGCAACACATAAATCTTGCTAAAGAATCTTTGAACCCCGATATCCATGTTTTGGACTTTCTCCTCCAGCTACAACATTAATCCTCTTTTGGTATGAACTCTTTTGACCTCGAGGATAGTTTATGATCTGTCTTCAATCTTCAATTCTTCCATCTCTTCCCTAGTTTTTGAATTCATAAACTTAATGATTTCATTAGCTTCTATGGGAATTTCCCCTAGCTCTCCTTTTATCTTGTCGATGGCCTACCTGCTTCTCAGCACTAGTTCATGTTGTTCAAACATGATTTTCACCATGGGCCATATTTCGTTTATGGATTTGGAGATATCCATCCAAATGTTATCCTTAGATTATGCTAGTGTTTCCCCCCCCCCATTGTTTTTTTTTGCAGTTGTTGTATTTCCTACTTGAGCTTTTCGAATGTTTGCCTCTCAATGTTGTAGCTTGTCTGGTAGGAAGACTTGAGCTCCTAGAGATTCTCAATCTCTTTGTTCAGTCTATTGATTTATGTTCCTTGTAGGGTCATCTCCTCCATTGATTTTGCTAGCTCTATAGATTTTTCCAGAGCTGTCAGTGGGGTGGCTGATGGAAGTTATGTTGTGGTGGTTGTTGATGCTTTATTTGTGCTCACTTTTGTGAGGGGAACTGCACTCAGTGGGATGGCTTCAATGGGTGTTTCTTGTTCCTTTTCCTTTTGCTAACCTCTCCAGCTCTGCTTCCATCTCTTTTATCTTTTCATTATGTTCCATGATTAAATTTAGCATCTCTTCCTTTTCACCTTTTGTCTCAGCCATCTCTTTGGCCTGTGAGTCTTCTGTAGGTGGAAGTTTTAGTTGCTTCNCTAACCTCTCCAGCTCTGCTTCCATCTCTTTTATCTTTTCATTATGTTCCATGATTAAATTTAGCATCTCTTCCTTTTCACCTTTTGTCTCAGCCATCTCTTTGGCCTGTGAGTCTTCTGTAGGTGGAAGTTTTAGTTGCTTCCTCAGAGATGCTATGTTAGCATTCTTTTTCTTGAGCATCTCCTCAGCTTCTTTCACATTTGAGGGGTCATACCCAATTTTGAGCACCAATTATTCTAAATACTTAATCCTGTTATCCTTAGAAAAACATGATATTTTCTCTAGCTTTAATTGAGTCTGAACATTGTTCAGAGAAATCTATAATTTTGCAGCAGTAGTGGAAGCATTTGCCAATGTTGAGAAAACCATTTCTCTAGTTTTCTTGTGTAAATCCATCTGATCAACTGGATGTACATCTCTGGTGTTAAACTCAAATGTTTCCCTCTTGTAATAAGTGATTTCCTTTGGATAGGGTACTTGTGCCTGCAAAAATTCCATGTGCATTCTCCCCTTCTCTGTATCAAATGTTGATAACAATATATGTTGTGTTGTGGATGTTTTCTTTGAGAACGGAGCATAGGTGTTGTTGGTCAACATATCCTTTTTCTTCCTAATCAAATCATACTTTTCAAAAATGCTCAGTTTTGCAACTCCTGGTGGAGGTTGGTTAATCACATTGGTAACAATCTTCTTCTTTTAAGAAGAAGTAGACATCATCTAATGACTACTTGAGAAAGGTGATGAATGCCCCCCCCTTGGCTACTATGGTAGACTGGGTCTCTTCCTCTCCAGACCTGTTGTGAGAAGTCTTAGGCCTTTTCTTGTACACCTAGAAATACTCTGCTGACACTTCAATGACTAAAGGCGAGGCATACTTTCTAGGTCTTTTCTCCTTGGGTATCTGTGGTGTAGTTGTTTGTGAAATAATGAGTGAAGGAGATTGTTGTTCTACTTCTTACAGAGTGTTCACCCCCACTCTGTTTGATTCATAATCTTCTCAATATCTAGTTTGGGCTCATGAACATAAGGGGGACTTTTATTCTTCGACCTCATATCTGCAATGATCCCAATGGATCATAGTTCCACAGGATGCTTGTGCCGAACTTCATTTCCTTTAATAGTTTATTTGCCTCTTACCCAACAGCTCGACTGTTGTAGATAAAGGATCATATCTGCCCCTTAATTCTCAACTGTTGTTTCTTCTTCAAAGAAACAAATTGTATGTCATCTAAATTGATCATTTTCTTGATGTATTCCAAGGAAAATATCCTAATTGGAACGTATCTAGGAATTTTATAAGGGGCCATCTCACATCCATAAATTCTGATTTCCGTGTGATTCCTATATAGATAACAGTATCCAGTCTTGGCGAGGTCTAATAGGTGTTAAATTCTTTTGGTATCCTCATTTATCCTTAGCTCTGGCCTACCACTGAGCATGCTTACCACTGGGTGATAAAACTGCTCAAAAATTGCTTGAAATTAAACTCTGTGGAGGTTCTTATGAGTGGCGAAGTCCAAGAGGTGGCAGGTTGTGGTTTGTCATCCTGGTCCATTTTCTGCATGGTGAATGAGAACTTATCTTCTTGAAACAACATGAACATGTAAGACGGTATTGAATAATACCGGAACATGCCCTCTGTGGGTAATTTGAAAAGTTCCTCATGCATGTTCTCGGCTAGAAAACTGTTGTAGTCGAACTGGGTGGTGGATTTTTCTTCTGCAGCAAAAATGGATAGGTAACCTAAAATGGGCTCGTCCACCCATTCGTCTAAGAAGTAACCAAGCAGAAAACATAATGATGAAATGATTCGGTTTCCCTTTTCTGAAAACATGGAGGAATGGTACGGGGGATTTTTCTTGGGGAATTGAGCATCCTGTGGGAGGAAAAGCTCAAAAATCTATGCTCTCTCAGGAAAAGACAGATTTTGGTACTTTTTAGTTAGAACTTCAAGGGTGAAAGGAGAGGCAGATTTGGCTCTAGATATTTGCATCATTTGATCAATGGACTTGGGTGTGATAGTGAAAAGGGTTTCTCCGGATATTGAAACAATGGCTCTCTAATTGGGAAGGTAATGTACCTGCCACTTGAGGGTGAACTCGAGAAAATGGTGTACTTGGGGAAAAAGATACAGGGGGATATTGGACTCCCAGAGCCTAATCTCATCACTTTGATCCAGGAAAGTGTCCCTAAACCATGAATGCGATTCGGAAGATCAAATTTTCACCTGGTATCTAAGATCAGGTAGTATTTATCGGCTAGTGGGATCCGATCAAGATCAACAGGAGGCGGGAGGAATGGATTTTCCTCGACCTCTGATTTTTAGATTTTGGCACCATCACTTCAAAGGTACCTGCAATTGAAACAAAAAAAGTTAGCGGGTAATAGCTATGGTTGGATCGCCGACTAAAACAGTTAGGTAAAATGGGTTTCTAGTGTGTAGAGAGTATGAGCAGTGTGAAAATGGCAAA
>SNQJ01S0070283.1:0-11262 GCA_010110895.2 Picea sitchensis | reverse complement strand
AGAGTAAAATCTCCAGTCACCAGTTGATCCTATGAAATATAGGGTTATAACAGTGGCTCCACCTGGGGATGGTGCTCTCCTTGCAAGGTGTCAAGAACCTGTCTCCTAATGTCTGTAAAAAATTATCTCCATGCTTATTATGTTATTTGATTTGTTTTTTATTTTGAGAATTTTTTGGTGGCACTGGTTAATGTCTTAGGGCCTTCTCTGCAGTATTCAACCATATTATTAATATCAACCACACACAACCTAAATGAAAAAACAAAAAATGGTATGTATAGTGGAAAAAGATTTGTGATATCTTTATTCAAGTGGAAAATAATGCTTCAACATCCTGCCATTCACAGGTCCACCTGACAAGTCTGTTCCATCACTGTTTTTGAGAAAAAATGTGTTATTTCCTCTGAATTCCTGAATGGTGTAAGGTCCTTTCCATAAGATATCAAATTTTCTGTGCGTACCCTTATCCTCATTTCTAGAATCCCATTTCAGAACCAAATCGCCTAACTCAAAATCATCTTCTTTAGTCCTTCTGTCAAAAAAAAAATTGATGTTCTCCTGGATGACCTGAGTCTTGTTGTATACCTCTTCTCTGGACTGCATTAAATGAATCATTTGATTTATTTGTTGTTGAACATCATTTGGCTCTACTTGCACTTCCTGCAATAGTTTCATGACAGGGACTCCTAAGGAAAGGGGAAAAACTTCTTCAGTGCCATACACCAATTGGTATGGAGACATGCCAATTGATCTTTTGGTGCTTTTCTATCAGCCCAGAGTGCGAAAACCAACTTATTATGCCATGATTTCTTATTTTCTTCCAGTGTTTTCCTGAGAATGTTCACCAGACTTTTGTTTGAGAACTCAGCTATCCCATTTCATTAAGGATAATAAGTTGTTGAGTGTCCTAGAGTAATGTGATATTGACTGAAAAAATCTATGAGTCTTTTGTATCTTAAAGCCGCTGCATTGTTAGCTATAATTTTTCTGGGGCATCCAAAACGAGGCAAGATATTAGTTTCTAAAAACTTGATGATAGCAGTGTCAGTAGCTTACCTGCATGGTACAACCTCGATCCACTTGGTGAAGTAGTCTGTGGCCATGAGGATCCACTTGTGTTGGCCCGAGGAGGATGGATGTATTTCTCCAATGAATTCTAAACCCCATTGTTGGAAAGGGGCTTCAACTGAGGTGGGTTTCATGGGGAGAGGCAACAATTTCCTTTTACCTTCAAAAACCTGGCATTTATGACAAGAAGTAACTTTTTGATGAACATCAACAAACAATGTAGGCCAATAGAGACCAACTCTCAGAATCTTGTTAGTTGTGGTTTTCCAACTCAGATGTCCACCACAATCTCCTGCATGGAAATCCTGCAGAACCTTGTCAGCTTCATCTTTTAATAGAAAATTAAGAAAGATACCATCGGAGTCTTTCCAATAAAGATTACCTTCTAAAATACAAAATTTCAATTCTTTCAGTTTAATAAATCTGGTTTTGGTCTTAGTCAGACTAGGAGGAGCTTGTAAGTTATGAAGTACAAAAATGAGGTCTGTGTACGAAGGAGAGTTTAAGAATACCTCCTTTACATTTGGAGTCTCCTTCTCTTCTTGCTCGTCAACTGCAGCCAAAAAATTAATATCTAGAGCATGAAAATTAGATTCAGCCATTAGTTTGGCCAAACCCTGTCCTTTGATTAGTTTAGTAGGTTTTATTTCAATGTCATATTCTAGAATAAAGGCAATCTATTTTCCTCTCCTACCATCTGGATTATCCTGAGTTGGGATATCCTTTACCACTGCATTTGGAACATATGCAATTGTGTGAGAATGAAGAAAATAGACTCTGAAATCCTTTATGGACTTTACTAGGGAAAAATTGTGTTTCTCCATTATGTTGTAGTTCAATGCAACATCTCTCAAAGATTTGCTAAAAAATGCTATGGGTTGTCCATACCCTTCATTGTTTTTCTACAACAACACTATTGTGATGGTGTGTTTAGATGCAAAAGAGAAAGCATAAAATTCTTTGGTGTAATCAGGGCTGATCAAAACTGGGGCTTGGGTGAGTGCATGTTTCACCTGCTCAAATGACTGTTTGGACTGAGTGTTCCATCTAATTTTTGTGTCCTTTTTCAACATATTTGTGATGTTCCTAAGAAGCTCGACCAATTTGGGTATGAATCTTCTAAGGAAAATTATTTTTCCAATGAATGATTGTGGCTCTTTGATGTTCCTAGGGTGTTCCACTTTCTGGATGGATTCTATTCTGTTGGGGTCTATTTTAATTCCATCTTTAGATATTATGTGTCCCAACAACTTGCCTTCATCCAAACCGAAAAGGATTTTCTTTGGATTCAATGAAATCCCAAATTTCCTTCACTTCTCAAACATGCATCTAAGATGTTGCAAGTGTTCCTCATCAGATTTGGAGTAGACAGTCACATCATCCAGATATATGACTATAAATCTCCCAAGTTTGTCCAAAAAATAAATATTCATTGCTCTTTGGAAAGTGGCGCTACCATTCATCAAACCAAAGGGAATCTTCACATACATGAAGGTTCCCCACAGTGTGGGGAATGTTGTCTTCTCTTGATATTTTGGGTGGACAAGGACTTGGTTGTAACCCGAGAAACCATCTAGTAAGGAGATCCTAATGGCTCCAACTACCTTTTGTAAAATGTGGTCCATTTTGGGCAAAGGGTAATTGTCTTTAAGGGAGACTTTGTTCATATTTTTGAAATCTATGCAAAGTCTGATTTCGCCAGTTTTCTTCCTAGTAGGAACTAGGTTAGAAACCCATTTGGAAAATCTCAAGGGAACTATAATTTTCGCATCATACATACTTTTGATTTCTTTCTCTATCAGGGGAAACAACTTTGGATTGATTCTCCTAAGTTTATGCTTGAAAGGTTTGTGTTCTTCCTTTATTGGGATCTGATGTTGTATGATGCTTGTGTCATAAGATTTTAAGTCCTCATAACCCCAAGCAAACACATCCACGTATTCCTTAAAAAGTTCAATGCATTTGCATTTTGGCTCAGGGGGCAGAGATTTAGAAAGTTTTATCATCTTGGGTTTTTCTTCTGTTCCTATATTTCACTCTTCGACCTCTTTACCACTAGCTTCAATTTTTGTTTTTTTTGGCTACATTGTTAAAATCGAACAAGTCTTCTAGTGGAACTAAACCTCTAGGCAACACATTATTTTTCAACTTTAGAATGTCAGAATATATCTCATTTTCATTAAATTCATCTGCATCTACTTTATTTTAATTCAACTTTTCAGAATCTACTTTATTTACACTACCAGTTTCAAAAAACAGATTTATTTACATCATCATCATCATTCTCTAAATCTATATTTGTACATTCAAACGCATTCTTACATTGTAGGAAGTCTTCAATTTGATCGTCATTCCCGAATACTTGCCAGTATCTGATGTTTTTTGGAATGGTTGGTCTGCACTTAACTTCCACCATGTATTTTTGAGTGGGACAGAAGCGTATTTTGCAGGTAGTTGCTGACGTAGCCAATCTGTCTTCTAATATGTTTTGTCCCCTGGGCATTACCTGCAAATTGATTTCAGTAAAACATTGAAGAGCATCCAAAGCAACATTTCTATAAGCTCTAAGTCTGGGATGTTTATTTTCATACTCACCTTTGGTTTGTTTGATAAGCAGTTCATAATCACCCCTTACCATAATTTGTTTGGCACTAACTTTCTTCAGTAGTTTTAGGCCGAGCATCAAAGATTTGTACTCTGCTATGTTGTTAGTGCATTGGAAGTTCAGTTTGTAAGAATGGCTCTCTGAATACCTTTATTTGTGATTATGTAACCAAACTCCATCCCCAACTCCCTCTTTACTCACTGCACCATCGAAATGCATGATCCAAAAATCTGTTGGCAGTTCCTCACTTTCCACAGTTTCAACATTTCTCGCCTTAGTGACTTATTTATCCTCTTTTGGATCATGTGTATCATCTTCCAATTGAGCAATTTGTTCTTCCAAGTCACCATCATTATACAAAATGAAAGAATCCAGATCAGAGTGTGCAGAGTATAGTGGGTAATTGTGCGGATTTTCCTGACTGTTGACCATATACTTCATTAGGGTTTCTCTGTACAGTCTTCTCTATTGTCCAAATATCGGGATGGTGGCGTAGGACATATCTAGCTGCAGGGTTCCTTTCATCTTAGCTCCCCATGATCTTGACAGTAACATACCATATTTTTGGGGAATGTCTACAACTACTATATCCATTACCATACTCTTTACTGGGATTTGAGCTAGGGTGATGCATAAATCCTTAATTATCCCTATGCATTTGACCTTGATCGAGTTGAAAGAATGAAAATCCATGTAGGGTCTGGTGACCTCAAGTCCCAACTTTTCCATCACAACTTTTGGCATCAGGTTGTGAGAGGCACCCGAATCCAGCATAGCATTGTGTATTATCAAGTCAGGTATATTTAGGTTGATGTAAAAATGGAAAACGACATCGTTATCGGTTTGACCATAAAATTCGGGACCAAACAGGAGCTTTGGTTGATCATCCACAAGATTTATAGTGCCCGATTAATTTGCAGATCCGACATTTAGGGCCTTCGTACCTATCTCTGGCTCAATGCTCAAAGATTTAATCACTTGCAACCTTTAAGATTTCTTACTTATCAACTCAGAGAGGGGAATGGGGATCTTCAGTTTATCTAGTTCCCCTTCAAGGATGAAAGTAGCGAAAGTTTTGCTTAAGCTCTGCACTTCCGATTTATCCATCAGGGTTCTATGGGCAGGAGCACTTGGTTGACTAGTTGATGAAACTTCAGTCTTCTTTTCTCTTTGTAAAATCTCGGGAGTTATTTTTGCAGGAGATTCAACATTTTTCCACTCGGGTACTTTCTTGGTAGAGGATTCTGAGGTTTTCTTGTTTTCGACTATTCTCTCAATTTCAGTAGCCTTCTTTGTTTCAACATCCTTCTTTGGAGGGTTGTCATTTGACTTCTTTCTTCTCAGGTTATACTTCCTGTGTACCTCCATTCTAGCATTTTCAAATACTTGTTGTTCTCTCTCCCCTGCTTCTTTTTTTACCTTTGTTTGTGAAACGAGGAAGATCTTGTGCTCTTCTTGAGTAAGAAAAATGGATTCATCATCATGAATACCCATGAGGTTTATATGAGTATCATCCAATTCTTCGATTATCTCCTCACCTTCATCAACATAATTTTCCTGGAGGGGTGGTCTAATATGTTTATCAGGCCCTCACTATTATCTTTGATCCCTCGGATCTCTCTGCCTGATTTGGGGAGGATTTCTTCTAAAGTTCAGGTTTTGAATCTGAGGAGCAGCTTGGTTTTCCCTGGGTGGATTTTTGTCATTTATAGTAAGCCTCTCCATCATTCTCTCCATAGCTCTGGCTAGAGAATATATTTTGGCATCTGAAGAGGAAGTGGAAGGCTCTTCCTTAATCGTGACCCTCCTTTTAGTTCTTTGCCTGGTTCTTCTGGCTAAAATATTTGTTTCCACACTAACGACACTTTTCTGCATGTCTTCCAGAGTAACAGAGTTTCTTTCCCTTAGTTAATATGACATGTCAGTGTCAAATCCATCGGGGAATTTTATTAATGCCAAACCTTTAGGTGGTTTGATATCAGCTGGAATTGCATTGTATAGATTATTGAAACAGGTGCAGTAATCTTTCACTATCTCTCCTTGGTTCCTTTTGAAATTCTCATATTCTGACAAGATCTAGAGAGGATTTTTCTTTACCTCCCACCTATCAAGGAAACTTTGATGAAAAGAAGCAATGTCAGTTATGGAAGCAACACATAAGGTTTTGATCCACTTTTTGACTTCTCCATCCAGACTCTGTGCAAATAGTCTCATCTTCACATCAACTTCATCTACTTCTTGAAAATCAAAATAATCGTTCATTTTGTCAACATGTTGTTGTGCATTCAGAGGACCAGTACTATCATACCGAGGGAGTTTGGTTTGATAATCCTGAGGCATGGCATGTAAAGGAGCAACCAACACCAATGGAGCATATCTTGCTGCCATGATTGGTGGAGGAGGTTGAAAAACAACTTGTGTGATTGTAGGGGAGGTGACAAAAGCTGTGGAAGATGAAGGGATAGGAGGAGATGAATGAATTGGTTTAGGTTTAACAAAAGCTGCAACAATAGTCATGGAAGAAATTTAGACTGACTGTTGAAAGTGAGCTTTGTCTAAGGCTTGATCAAGATTTGCAACCAGATCTTCTAGATTGTCAAATTCCTGGAGAAATCGTTGATCAATGTCAGCTCTGGGAAAAATTATTTCAGGGGTCATGGGTTGAAGGATGGTTTGATATAAAACTGTTTCACTTACAAAGCTATCAGATTTTGTTCTAAAAAGGATTTGTTCAAAAGATATGTCAAAATCAAGATCTTGAAGGGAAACCAACTTCTTTGGGAGAGAAGGGGACCTATGAAGTGGACTATGACTCTCAGAACCCTCTGCAACATTTTTATTTCTGAGTAATTTTCCGGGATTGTCTACTGCTATTTCAGGTTCTGGGTCTAGATGAGATCTAGTGAAAAATATTTTAGGAGCTGGAATTTATAATTTATAATTTATTTTTAGAAACTTTTAACTAATATATACAAACTTTAACAACCTCTCAACATTATCTCTATGTAAGTTTAGACTTTATGATTCATTCAGAAATAAAGTTTTCTTTGTCCAGGGAAAATAAATTGTAGCATATATAAAGTTTGTTCAGTTCCCTAGTATGGTCGCCACTATGTTATCGCTCTGTAAATTACCAGAGGTTGTCACTAGGTAGAAGAAATTTACTAGAGGTAAATTTATCCAACCACTTCAAAACTGGGATCTAGCCCTTCCAATTTCAAAGAGGGATCTCTCTATAAAATTTAACTTTGTTTTAGATTTTAGATGTTATGCTAGTTAAATAAATGAGACTGTGTTGTTTGTTTTATAAAATGGTTGAAATATCGCTTACGCATCCATTGGGCTATGGGGTATGTTTTATAAAGCTAGAGATCAATGTACATATTTTATAAGGTGTTTTCACAGGGTAGGATAATGAAGCTGTTAGATCCTTTAGAATTTAAATGATGGATAGTAGAAAAGATGAGATAATCAATTACAACCAAGAAGCATTTAAGAATTTCTTAATCATAATATCAGAGGATGAACATTTAGATCTTTAAAATCCAAAAACAGAGTATACAAAGATAAATTTTGCAACTTCAACTTCTTTTAAACAATCAAATATAGAAAACATAAATGATTACGAAGATAGGAAAAACCATTCAACTGAGAGAAGAAAACATCACCAACAGCTAACACACAGGAATCCTATGAAATGTTCTTTCATTACTGGTAGATATTTGATAAAACTTACAGTTCTTACAACTTTCTTGGGCATAAAGATCAACCCTCAGTACTTCGAAGTTTGAAGTATTTATAAAAAAAATTACAAACGAACTTGCCATTAATGATCAGGACATGGCAGATTCTAAATCTACCTAACTAGAAAACAAGATACAAAAATATAGGAATTGATGATGGTCTGTTGTATCCTTCATGTTGATTTGGGGAAGGCCATTAGTGAATCATTCACGTGACTTTGACTGATCTGCATGCTGACTCGGATGGTACACATCATCTCTCATTCAATAAAATTGCACATATCCTCCCATCTTTGTTGACTGGGAGCAGTCTTTGATAGATTTCATCCATTTCTGTATATTTGGAAAAAGTCATCTTGGTGATGAAAATATATTTGATTTTTTGCTGGATACTGAGGTCCAGTTGTAGATTTTCTAGAAATGAATTTCCTGTTATGCTACCCTAAATTCCTGAAAACTTGGAACTATCCTTGGACACCGTGGTAATCTTTTGTTTATAGTCAAAAGGGGTCATTAGCTTATCATTTAGAACTAGTAAACCAGAAAGACCTTTCTTCTGCAACACATCAATATTGTTGAAGAATATTTGAACCCCGATATCCATGTTCTGGACTTTCTCCTTCAGCTGCAACATTACCTCTTTTGGTCAGATTTATTTTGACCTCGAGGATAGTTTCTGTTCTGTCTAAAATCTTCAGGTCTTCTTGCTCTTCCCTAGTTTTTGAATTCAGAAACTTAATGATTTCATTAGATTTTGTGGGCATTTCCCCCATCTCTCCTTTCATCTTGTCAATGGCCTACCTGCTTCTCAGCACTAGTTCATGTTGTTAAAACATGATTTGCACCATGGGCCATATTTTGTTTATGGATTTGGAGATATCCATCCAAATGTTATCCTTAGCTTTTGCTAGTGTTTTCCCCCCCCCACTATTTTATTTTGTAGTTGTTGTACTTCCTGCTTGAGCGTTTCTGATGTTTGCCTCTCAATGTTGTATCTTGTTTGGTAGGAAGACTTGAGCTCCTGGATATTCTCAATCTCTTTGTTCATTCTATTGATTTCTATTCCTTTTAGGGTCATATCCTTCATTGATTTTGCTAGCTCTACAGATTTTTCCAGAGCTGCCAGTGGGGTGGCTGATGGAAGTTCTGTTGTGGTGGTTTCGGATGCTTTTGTTGTGATAACTTCTGTGAGGGGAACTGCACTCAGTGGGATGACTTCCATGGGTGTTGCCTGTTCCTTCTCCCTTACTAACCTCTCCAACTCTGATTCCATATCTTTTATCTGTTCATTATGTTCCATGATCAACTTTAGAATCTCTTCCTTTTCACCTTTTGTAACAACCATCTCTTTGGCCTGTGATTCTTCTATAGGTGGCAATTTTAGTTTCTTCCTGAGAGATGTTATGTCAGAATTCTTTTTCCTGAGCATATCCTCGGCTACTTTCACATTTGAGGGGTCATACCCAATTTTAAGCACCAATTCTTCTAAAGACCTAATCCTGTTATCCTTAGAAAAAGATGACATTTTCTCCATCTTTAATTGAGTCTGAACATTGTTCAGAGAAATCTGTAATTTTGCAGCAGTAGTGGAAGCATTTGCCAATGTTGAGAAAACCATTTCTCCAGTCTGCCTGTGTAAATCCATCTGATCAACTCAATGTAAATCTTTGGTGTTAAACTCAAATGTTTCCCTTTTTTAATCAATGATTTCCTTTGGATGGGGCACTTGTGCCTGCAAAAATTCCATGTGCATTCTCCCCTTCTCTGTATCAAAAGTTGATAACAATCTGTGTTGTGTTGTGGACGTTTTCTTCCAGAACTGAGCATAGGTTCTATTGGTCAGCATCTCATTTTTCTTCCTAATCACATCATACTTTTCAAAAATTATTAGTTCTGCAGCTCCTCGTGGAGGTTGGGTAATCAAAGTGGTAACAATCTTATTCTTTGAGGAAGAAGTAGACATCATCTAATGACTGCTTGAGAAAGTTGATGAATTCTCCCCCTCGGCTACTGTGGTAGACTCGGTCTCTTCCTCCCCAGACCTATCAGTAGTGTGAGTAGTCTTAGGCATTTTCTTGTACACCTAGAAATCCTCTACTGACACTTCAATGAATGAAGGTGAGGTGCCATTTCTGGGTCTTTTCTCCTTGGGTATCTGCAGTGTAGTTGTTTGTGAAATAATGACTGAAGGAGATTGTTGTTCTACTTCTTCTATAGTGTTCACCCCCCACTTTGCTTGATTCATAAACTTCTCTATCTCTGGTTTGGGCTCATGAACATAAGGGGAACTTTTATTCTTCGACCTCATCTATGCAATGATCCCACACGGATCATAGTTCCACAGGAAGCTTGTGCCAAACTTCATTTCCTTTAATAGTTTGTCTGCCTCTTCCCCGACAGCTCGATTGTTGCAGATAAAGGATCTTATCTGCCCCTTAATTCTCAACTGTTGTTTCTTTTCAAAGACACAAAATGTATGTCACCTGAATTGATCATTTGCCTAATGTACTCCAAGGAAAATATCCTAATTGGAACATATCTGGGAAGTTTATAAGGGGCCATCTCACATCCATAAATTCTGATTTTCATGTGATTTTGATACAGATACCAATATCCAGTCTTGGTGAGGTCTTAGAGGTGTAAAATTCTTTGGGTCTCCTCATTTATCCTTGGCTTTGGCCTACCACTGAGCATTCTTACCACTGGGTGATAAAACTTCTCAATAAATTGCTTGAAATTAAACTCTGTGGAGTTTCTTTTGAGTAGCGAAGTCCAAGAGGTGGCAGGTTGTGGTTTGTCGTCCTGGTCCATTTTTTGCATGGTGAACGAGAACTTATCTTCTTGAAAGAACATGAACATGTAAGAAAATATTGAAGAATACCGAAACATGCCCTCTGTGGGAAATTTGAAAATTTGTTCATGCATGTTCTCAGCCAGAAAACTGTTGTAGTCGAATTGGGTGGTGGTTTTTTCTTTGGCAGTGAAATTGGATAGGTAACCCAAGATGGGCTCGTCCACCCATTTGTCTGAGAAGTAATCGAGTAGACAAAATAATGATGAAATGATTTGGTTTCCCTTTTCTGAAAACATGGAGGAATGGTAAGGGGGATTTTTCTTAGGGAATTAAGCATCATGTGGGAGGAAAAGCTCAAAAATATGTGCTCTCTGGAAAAGTATTCTGGTACTTTTCAGTTAGAACTTCAAGGGTGAAAGGAGAGGTGGATTCAGCTCTGGATATTTGCATCATTTGATCAATGGAATTGGGTGTGATAGTGAAAAAGGTTTCTTTGGATGATGAAACAATGGCTCTTTGATTGGGAAGGCGCCTGGAACTTGAGGGAGAACTTGAGAAAATGGTGGACTTGGGGAAAAAGATACAGGGGGAGATTGGACTCCAAGAGCCCAATCTCATCACTTTGATCTAGGAAAGTGTCCCTAAAGAATGAATGCAATTCAACAAGATCAAATTCACACCTGTTCTCTGAGATCAGGTAGTCTTTATCAACTAGTGGGATCCGATCGAGATCAACAGGAGGTGGGAGGAATGGATTTTCCTCGACCTCTAATTTTTTAGATTTTGGCGCCATCACTTCAAAGGTACCTGCAATTGAAACAAAAAACATTAGTGAGTAATGGATATGGCTGGATCGTTGACTGAAACAGTGAGGTAAAATGGGTTTCTGGTGTGTGGAGAGTATGAGCAGTGTGAAAATGGTAGAGATGAGGTTAAATTTGGGTGAATGGGTATCAGTTGGGGGTGGGGGATAGGTCAACAAACTAACAGATATGTTAGCTTGTATTAAATGGCCAACTGGTCACTTGAGGTATGAAGTGGCAAGTAAAGGA
>SNQJ01S0070282.1:62914-93859 GCA_010110895.2 Picea sitchensis | reverse complement strand
CAGAAGTGGGGAAAGAGTCATCATGTCCTATTGCACATTTCAACTATCGGGTTCAACATTTTATGATTGCAATAAGCCATCAAAAAGACAGGAGAACAAACCGTTCATGACCAGAAACTGATCTCTGTGTGATATAAGTGAATCTTTTCAGATCATTAAGCTATATGCTTACGTACCCTCCATTATTACAGTTATCAACCATGACTATTGCAAATCAACAACCGTTCTATCACATCCCTTGAAATCAGTGCTACGTTCTAAAGATCGCCCCAGTTTTCGCATTTCTATCACAGTCGAGTTGACTTTCGCTAACTCTACGTTGTGTAACTCTTCTCTGAAATTTGCTCCTCAGATCACAGGTGTTCGGAAACATTGTGGAAAATGAAGAAAGGAACGTCAACCCTAAGGAAAGAGATCAACGACATCAGTTACCTGGAATCACACCTGGAGGTATGTCAAATGTTCAGGGATGCAGGGTGTTATAATTTTTTCAAAAAATTACAGAGTTATCATCAGTAGATGGCAGAGGCCTTTGCCCTCAATTTTGATGGAAAGAAAGAAATCATAGGATGGGATGAATTTGAGATAGATGAATCCCTCATAGTTGAAGTGAAATATCTTCCCATGACTGAAGATAAATGGTTTAAAACTACTGTCACTAAGAATGTTGAATTTAGGACTTATTTGAAACCAGAACACAGGGGTTTTATATGGAATAAAGACATTCTTGTGTCTTTCCTTGAAGAGAAATGGAAACAATTATTAAAATCCATAATGATTTATGTAACTTGTGAAGGGAGATACAACAAAGTGATGATTTACCATTTTAAACTTATGAATCATTTGATTGGTAGAAACCCACTCAATCTGCCCTATTTTCTCCATAGAAGTTTATCCAAAATGGCTCATCAAGTCAAGGCCAAGCCTAATCAAGTTCCAGGTAGATTATCCCACCATAGTCTAATCAAATTTTTGGTTTGCGAGTTGTTGCAAACAAAAGGCAAAGAGTGGAATTACTTCTTGTTATGGAATGATTTCCAGACTGAGGTTCAGCCAGAAGACAAAAGAGTCCTCATTCCAAGAAGTCTTCCACTCCCATAAGTAGAAAGAGGAGGAGGAGAGCTATCTCTCCAGCCCCAATTAATCAACCCTCTCCTTCCTCTAAGCTTGACAAAACTAAGAAGAAATTAAATTTCAATAGTGAAAAAGAAAAGGCCAAAGAATCCACAGTGAACAAAAACATTATTAATCTTCCTTACACAGACTCGGAAGATGATGAGCACCAGATTGAAACAGGGCACAAGGATTTAGTTACCATAGGGCATGAAAATTCTATTTTTGTGGATATAGACACAACAAGTTATGAGGACCTTCCATCACCTACACCTCAAGAACAACAAGAACCACAAATTGCAGATGCCTCATCTAGAAAACGAGTGAAGCAGAGTAAATCAAAGGACATCAAGAATCTTAAGAGGAAGTTAGTCGAGCAAGAAGTGATAGAAAGGGTAATAAAAACCAGGTATGAAACCCTGTCAAAGAAATTTGCAGAAAGAAACTCATCCTTGGAAATATTAGCCCATGAAAGCATAAAGGAGAAGAAAAAGAAGGACAAGATTGTAAAAGACTACAATATCTTATAGAGAGTAGCTCAGGGCTTGAAGGAAAAGGTCAGGGCTTTGAGGAAAAAAGCTATGTCTTCAAAACACCAGGCTCAGACACATGATTCTCTTGAGACCCTGAAAGAGGTGGCAGTTCAGTGCAATGAACCAGAGGCAGCTAGTAACCCTACAATTTTTGAGCAAGATGTAGAAGCTTAAAAAGATCTGTCCTAAGGCATTTTTGAGCTAAGACGAGGGTATTTTTGAAATTTTGATAATCTCAGGTTTCGGTGGCTTAGGCGAACATATCTATTGTTCATTAGCCATTGAAAGCAGAGCTTTCAGTAGATAATTGGTTCAAATTCTATCTACTCTAGCTACCGAAAGCACTGATAAGGCAGAAAGTTAAGGTTTTTGCACAGGTCCAAGTTTTCCTTGTCCAAAAGCCTCATAAATGGTTCCAATCGATGGAAGATAATTAATGACATGCTTATCAAGAGTCTTTTTTGGTTTTGGAGGTGCTCTACAAGACAGAAAGGTAAAAATGGTTAGCTATTTTCAAGGATATAAGGTTGTTGACTGTCAATAGGTGTCATGTTCAACTCCTCCCATATCACATGAGATCCAATAGCCTTGGAAGGCTCACTACACTTGCCAAAGAATCTGAAGAACGTAAAGATAATTTGAGAATTTGAATTGACCTCGTTTATAGGATCTTTACCTACTTTCTTAGGCCAGTTATTGATTTTCAATGTTTGGAAAAATTTGATCCAGTAATCTAGGATCTTGAAACTGTTTGTAAAGGGCTATAAAGCCCAAAACATTTGATGAACAAAGGGTTTGATTTTGAGTTATATAATCTACTGTTATTGTAAAAAGACACTTTCTTTAATATATTAAGCCTGCAATCTTCTTTCATTGTTATTGTCGGACTCTCTTTTATCTTTGTCTATGCCTATGAGTTGAAATCATTCTTTTGTCTATGTTTAATGGTCCCATGGTAACTGTCACCTTACTTTTGACTATTAAGAAAGAATCATAAGCATCCTTTGCTAGTTTGTTGACCCATCATATATATTCCCTATGTATGTTCTGGTTAATTGATTGGTTTTCTTATCCATTTGATTTACAAACCTATCTGATAATAGCTCTTGAAGGCCTTGTATTTCACGAATATAGCTAGATTGTCTTGAGGATACAATCCAGTGATTTAAGATATTCATCTTGATCCAAACCCACACCCATTATTGAGAAAATAGTTACAAAAAGGTTAAGTTACCAAGCATCTTTGAGATACAATCTAGGAGAGTTTCCTGGAGTGATAACAAACTCTATAAAAGTCATGGTACATTTTACGAGAGAATTAAATCATGGTGGGAGAGATCTTACTTGGATAGATTTCCCATGAATCATCACAATGAAATTATTGATATGGTGGGTAGAGTTTATCATGAGTTAATTTTTCCTACTTTTAGTTGATTCTTTTTCCAATATCTGTCACTAATAGTTTGTCTTGAACACATGTATACATACTTGGGATTACAAGGATGGCTATATTGGCATTATATCTTTACATAGTTCATTCTTTTAGCCATTGTAGAGTAGAGTAGGAGTAGGGTAGAATATACTAGTGTCTTTCTTTTACATAGTTTATCTTTGTTTTCTAGTTTATTTAATTAGTTTTATGTTTACATTATCTTTTCATTATTATTGGTTGATCAATAAATGAGTTTCCTGGAAGGAAAGGAAAGAAATAGAAGGACTGCACACTAATTTTCCATTGATTGAATTTTTTTAAATTTAATCCTGATAAGGGGAAAATTTTACTTCATCTTGTTCTCAAATTTTTACCATGTGTTGGGTAATTTTTAGATCATTGATTTTATTCATATCATTTTTCACCCACTGTGGCATATTGCAAGTGGAATATTTCAAACTAGAATACTATCCATCCCCTCTTGTAATAAAATTGGACCCACATATTTGTCCCATACTCATATCCACATAAGTCCAATATGGAAAAGTTTGCTTAATTGAGATTATTATTAGTTTGGGCTTATTGTCCCACACAGTAAATGAAAATTTGAGTGACTAATTCTACCCATTTAAGATCGAGACCACTCCAAATCCTTACATTTCTTTGAATGATTATTTTGGGTTTGGAGTTGTTTGGATAATTTATTTCACATCCACGCTTTTCTTTGATCACTCTCAACCAACACGATTTTTTTATTTAGACCTTTTTAGCATAATGAAATTGTCATTGATGTCAACCCTTGGAATGGTCCATATATGCGGATAAGATTTTTGTACAGTTGATTTACATTTTTCTGATCGAGATTGATGGTGAGTTAGTTGGGTGCATTTGATGTAGTCTACTTGTAGCCTCAGAGGTGTGATTATGGGACCTAAAGTTGATTGAGGAATAATGAAATGAAGGACAATGTAATTGTAGGTAAGACTATCATAGATAGATAGTACACGTCGTTTCATTTTCGATGATATGTGGTACACCATGTAGTTCCTCACAGTTAGGGAAATATGGCCTTGTGAAGTTGGAAGCCCCAAAAAAAATGGTCAAGAAGCCCCTTGTTGGTTACAAGTCTTAAATGAAAGGGTAAAGTACTTGTAACAGGAAAATTCTAGGAGCCTTAAATTAAGGATAGGAGTTACCTTGAATCAGTATAAATACACCTCAAGGATTCATTCACAAGCTCACTCACACACTTACATTGAATATCTATCTTATGAATGTTATGGTCTAGTATTGTGATCTTTTGGATAATTTGTGATGGAGAATTATGAGGTAGAAAAGCGAGAGAAGTGAGATATTTTTGGGATTGTAGAGGAGAGTGGGAAAATCTAAGGAAACCTTAATTAGGGTCATTCGCACAGGTCAGACACAAAGTGTCCCACGAGTTTCCTAGAGGTCGTCTCACAAGGACCTGTGTGACAGAAGATATTTTTCCTACGAGGACAAGATAGAAGTAAGGAGGATGTTGGTTCCAGGTTTTTGATGACTATGGATGAAGTTACATGCGAGTTTTATAGAGTATCGGGTCAACTACAAGATCAGAGGTAAGTTTTAAGGGTTACATTATTGGTTATGGTATGGTACATGTTGATGATACATGATGGTATGGTACCTCTTGGTGATGTTATGGTACATTGATTAGAAGCATTATTGTTTGTTTGGTATATGGTTTGGTATAGTATCACATGTTTGAGGTACTTATCGATATGGTATTTGGTTGAGGCACTTGTTGGTAATTTTAGCACTTGGTTTGTACATGCTTAATGTACATGGTTGATGTGCATGGTTGGCACATGGTATGGTACATGGTATATGGTGCATGCTAAATGTTTGATGCATGAGTGATACATGATATGGTACATGTTGATACATGATATGGTATAGGTTGGTGGTACATTTTTATGTATGGTATGGTGCATGGTTGATGCACTTGGTATGGTACAATATTGATACATACATGTTCACGATACATCTTGTGGTATATAGTTTATGTTTGGTATGGTATAGGCAGTGATGCATGGTTGATGCATGTGTTGTGATATAGGTTGATGGTTTGGTACATGCTTGGTAGAGGCATGTGTTGGTGATTTTGGAAATCTAGTTGAGAGGTGTCCTTGGTATATGATCCACGTGAGAGGATTTGGTTGATGTGACAGTGACAATGACGGGTTGGATACAGTGATAGGTTGAGAATGACAAATTGATAGTGGCAGTAATTTTGGTAGTGACAATTTTTCTACACTTATATTTTGGGGTGGTTAGATGGGGAAAGGAAAGGGGGTTGTAGCCTCCTTTCGGTTGGTGCTAGAGAAAATAGGGAGTTGGAGCTTGATAATCAAGGGGTTTTAGCCTCCTTCTGGTTGGAGCAAGATAATCAGGTGTTGTTTGTGGAGCTTGATTATCTTCCTGATTCAGAGGTATTTGTTTTCAGCCTTGTTTATACCCCATGAATTCTTTACACCACAGAAGAATGTACACTCTTCCACGTGGGGGAGTGCAGAGGGGGGTTACCCGCTCTGCGGGGTCCAGGGGCCCCATCCCCTCAGTTGGGGGTTTCAAGGGCAAGAGGGCCCCCGACGGGGGTTTAGGGGAAGCGTCACCTGATGGGGGTTCAGGGGTGAAGCCCCCAAAGGAAAATTTTCCTTGTAAATGTATATTTTAATTTCATTGTAAATCTAGACCATTCATTATAAGGTCATATATATAATGATATAAATTATGTTAGGGTTTTTTTCCCTAATAGGAAACCCTCCTTTAAGAGGGAACTATATTGCATCTAGGTATGATCGTGAATATTGTATTCTGAGAGAAGAGATTGTGAGAGAAAGAAGAGGAAGTTACAGTGGGTGTGTTGTAGCTTGTATCCCTTCATTTGTTGGATAATAAAAAAGGAAGGACCTGGAAATTTATCTGGTGTACGTAGCCCACACAAGGTGAACCCCATATATCTGTGTCTCTATTGTATTGTGTATCTTCTGTGTTTTATTTCCGCATTTTTTTTATTGCTCCGCGATCCTATTTTTCTAACATCGGGGAGTTGGAGATTCCTTTAGGTTAGAGCATGTAAATATGAGGTTGTATCCTCCTTCAAGTTGCAACTGGAGAGTTTGGAATTTGGTGATTCCTATGAATGAATTCTTTATATATATATAATCATTTCGTGATTTTTTCCCAGTTGGGTTTCCACGTAAATGTTGGTATACTGTGTATTTGATGTGATGTTGTTTATGATTATATGATCATGATATATTGAATGMAATCATAGATGATAAATTGATGATATACTATTGAATATTGTTGATAACGTTGAATAATAGATATTGTGGTTAAAATATGTAAAAGTTCTCAAACTAATTCACCCCCCGCCCCCCTCTCAGTATTCCAACAATTGTTATCAAGTAAGATTCCTTCAGGAAACAGTGTAAACAATGGAAGGAATATCATGGAGTGAAATATGAATGGATTACCAATGTTCAATGGTCAGAATGGTATGAACTATGAGTCAGGTAGTAGAAGAACGAAAACATTTTTTCATGCATAGGGATATGATATTTGGTATCCAGTTGTTACAAGATATAATAGTTCAAAGAAACAAAATACTACAACCAAGAAGGAATTGAATAAGAAAAAAAAATAGAAATGGATTTCATCATGGAAGGAATACCTGATTCAATAAAAGAAAAAGTGGGAAAATGTTCATCAGATAAATAACTCTCGGATAAGCTACATAATATTTATTTTCCCCCCATCACAGATCCAGAAAATTTTAAAGAAGATACAGGTACAGGACAAGAAGAAATATGTTCATCATGTCAGATAAACTCCTAAGAAGAATTCAAAGAGGAAGAAGCCGATTACGGAGAATAATTGATGTGTTCCATAAAATCTCTAAATAGGGAAAAGAATAAAAACAAGTCACTCTAGGAAGAACTAAAAAAGAAATAAGAATCTCACAATTCCAACTCAAAAGAAGTCGAGCAAATGATCATCATGAAACTAAAATATTAGCTAGAAGAAGCCAAAATGATTGAAGAAACGTACAAAATTCAGATGGAGGAAAATCAGTGTTTGGAAGTCCAAATGGCAGCACTAAGAAAGGAAGCAATTAAAGAGAAGAAGTATTTGGAAGCCAAAAGAAAGGAATCAGAGAAAAGAGAAAATATTTTGACAAATAATCTTAAGGAAAGAACTGACAACTTAAATCATCTTGAAGCAGAATTTGGTCAAGAAGAGAGAAGACTTGAATTTTTTTTATCTCCTTGAAGATACAACTTGAAAATGCAAAGATATCGAAAGAATTCATGAATATTGAGATGATGAAGAAGGAAGAAGATGTTGAGAATATTTAAGAATAAGTTGTCACACTGAGAGTTAAAATCTTCAAGCTCAACAAGAACATTGAAACCTCCACCTCATCAATAGATAATGTTGAAGAGAATCCCTCCAAGTTGTTAGAAAAGAAGAATGAAGGAAATAATAAGGGTTATGAAGAAGTACTCAAAGGAAGAAATCATGGTCAACAAGAATCAAAGAAGAATGAGTATAATAGATATACATATTCAACAAGACCTACCACATTCAGGAAATAAAGAATCTTCAACCATAATGAAGGGATCCACATAAGAGAATATCATGATCAACCAAGGTAGGAATTCAAAAGGACTACACAAAAAAGAATATTATTCCCTCCCAGGTATGAAAATTTCTTTTATGGTCATTTTTTTATATTGTACTAAATTTGAACATAAAGTTGCAGATTGCAGGGCTTGTGAAAGAAATGTTAAAGCAATAAATTCTTATGTGGCCCCACATGGAATTGAATGTTACATGTGCCATAAATATGGACACATATCTCATGATTATAAAAGCATGATGGATACTTCTACAAAAGAGAAAACAAATATGATATATAAGAAAGTATGGAAAAGAAAACAAGAACGGGAAAATGAAGAAGATGTGAATAAATACTAGGTCCTAGAGATCGCAAGATTTTCAGTAGTAAAAGAAAGAAAATATGAATAGGTGAATAAATAATAGGCTCAAGTGATTGTACTTTCAGGGATTGTAGTACGATATCACTCCACATACATAAAGGAAGAAGTCATAGTTCAAAAAGATGATGAGTCTACAGACGAAGAGGAATATTACTCTATGTCAAAGTGGATCTTTTTCTAAGCCATCCATCTTGGAGACACCTAGTAATATAAATATTGAATAAGGGGATTCTATGTTGGCATGTTTATAGGAAGAGTGTTCTTGTCATTGATTTCAATAATAGAAGGTGGAGCAGAAGGCAAGAAATCTCAGGAGGAAGAACAACAATGGTCGTTGGATCACCAATCCCAAATACCCGACAATCGTTGGATCATTCTAAGTGGAAGGACAGGATAAGCTATAAGAGAAGCACCGTAGAATAGATTGAGCCATCGATCTAAGAACATGATTGACAAACAACATTTTGTTCAGGTCAAAATTTGTGAGGAGGTTACTGTTTGGGGAATCTCACTTCAGAAGAATTGGCAACTTGAAAGTCAAATTACCCAAAGCCCAAAATCCAAAATGAATAAGGACCATCGGATCTAGAGAAAATTTGATGATCATTAGATCAGCATCCAGTGACCATATGAAGCATAGAGGAGAAGTATATATGTGATCCATTGGATCTTAGCACTGAGGATCAACAACCATTGGATCCAGAGATAAATGCAGGAAGGTTAAGCCTTTGGATGAGCGTAGGACAATGGACTTGTCAAAGTCCCGAAGTCCCAAAGTAAGCAGGGACCATCCATCGTCAAGATTGACAGGTGGCACATGATCCACAAATCTAGAGTGAATCAATTCGATATTTTATGGTTGGAAAGGAAACGAAAAGTCTCGAAGTCCCGAAGGAAAAAGGTCCAAATTCTCTCTCAGTTGTCGATCTAAGATACATTTTGAGAGTTAGGACAACCGTTATATCTAGGAGAAGAACATGTGTCACATGAGGAGATCCACTTCAACAAGACTATGTCAGCAAGGACACATGGCACAATCATATAATGGAAAGTGTCAAGTTGAATTGGCATTTCAGGTACGTGCAAATCACGAATCTGAGTGGCACGCGACAGCTACTCAGGTTGTGCCACATCATCAAGTGAAGTAAGCAAGTTACGTCACTGTGGAAGTTTTACCACCAGTGATTAGACTAAAGTCCCAAAGTCCCAAATGATGAAGACCCAAAAAAGACCCTGGTCATTGATCGCCAGTAGGCGTACGTGTCATAATATTACCCATTCGGGCGAAAATACTTCAGGAAAATGAGAAGAAGAAAGGTTTGAAATCGTCGAAGCCCAAACAGAAGAAGAAGTTGGGAGTCATCGATCTATGAGAGGATAGATGTCACTAGATCACAAGCTCCGATTAAACGCTTGGAGGGAAGTCGAGTGAGGAGAAACTGAAATCTGAGAATGTTGAAGGAAAAAGTCCCGGAGTGAAGGATAGTCGTTGGATTAAAGAGGAAAAATGTCAACAGATCTTCCATTTCAGAAGATATCCAGTCAGAAGAAATGAGAAGTTGAGATTTGAAATCTCTGGAGTCTGGATACCTGAAGGAGATCTCGACCGTTAATACAAGAGGGACACATGTCAGTGGATTGTCAACTCCAAAAGATTGAAATATAGAGGAAAGAAAGGTTTGAGAGTTGAAACTCCTGAAGCCTGGATCATGAAATCAATCACAACCGTTGATCCACAGAAATTTAAAGGATAGATCTGAATCGTTAGCTCAAGAGAACCGTCAAGATCATGAGATCGATTGTCCCGTCGCATTGTGGGGATTGAAGGTGAGTGAAGGTTAATGAGTTGAGGGCAGGCCGCAATCAAAACAACAGTTTTGGATAAAGGACATGTGGGGGCTCGAGGTAAATTGTGGGGTGAAACGTAGTTTGTTTTAAACCATCTTTGGATGCATCCGCAACCATGTGGTCACATGAGTTCATCGCCCAAGGTCATATCGATAACGGATCTAGTGCTTGCTAGGCGTTAGTTAGAATTTTAGGAGTTCAGAAGTCGGGAAAGTCAGAGTTGGCTCACATCCGAATACTCGAAACGTGAAGTCCCAAGGTGCTTGGCCCTAGGTCACATCTAGCGGTCACGTGGAGAGAGAAAATAGAGGAAGGAGCTAGCACTGCTAAGCTCCACTTCAAATATCAGGAGTTGGGAGAATCGATATGTATCATACAAAGATTCTTGAAGTCATGAGTCACAAAGCACCTATTGGTTAGGCGTATGGTCATTGTCGGTGGTCATGTGAAGGAAGGGGCTTAGAAGCCAAAGTAGCCAAAAGCGACTAGTTGTAACTACCAGAGAAGACGAAGAGTTGCAACTACTAAAGAAGCTAGAGAAGCTCAGGATAATGCTCGCTAATGATGAACAGATTCAGAATAACTACCATTAGAAGATGAAGAGTTTGAATGATGATCAGGCAGAGGACTCGAGGTGAGAAAGATATGCATAACAAAGAAGATAGTGTGTTTTTTCGATAGTTATGCATGTGGCTAGAATGTGACTGTGTACTGGACCTGAAATGTAGATCAGAGGTGCAACATATGGCATGCAGAGACAAAAAAGAGTATAAAGGAAAAAGAGAAGTTGAACAAAAGAATGAGAGTGCACAGCAGGAGAAAGAGCAGAGTATAGAAGTGAAACAGAGTAATAGAAGCTGGAAGAGGCAGAGGAGACATGGAGCTATAACAGACCATATCAGAGACATATCAAGTAAATTTTTTTAAGATTCAATTAGGGTGGTAGCGTGGTGCTAGAGAGGATTGGAGTCCTATATACTCTAGTTGGTGCTAGAAGATATTATGGGAGTTGGTGCTTCCATCTAGTGGGTGCTAGAGAAACCTAGGAGTTGGTGCTTCCATCTAGTTGGTTCTCTCTGCAAGTTGTATCTTGCTATCAGAGGTTGTAGCCTCATATTTGGGTTGGATATCAAAGACTGTGATGTGCATGAAAGTTGGATATTGATTGACATCCTAAGAAGAAGAGGTTTTCACCCTTATGGATTTCCTCATGAAAATCAATGTCTCTATGTATTCTGTGTGATTGATCAAATATTGTATATCTATGCATGTTAAGTTATAAACAACACATTAAATAATAATCTAGAAAGAATAAAAAAATAATAGGAAAAGTTTCAAGCTTATATACATAACTGATTCACCCCCCTTTCTCAGTTATATTTCCAACAATTGGTATTACAGCCGATGCCTTTGATCAAAGGTAGATCTATAAGATTGAACATGACTAGTCATGATGGAAGTTCAACTAATAGACCCCCTATGTTTGATGGAACAAACTTTTCCTTCTGGAAAATATGAATGAGAACACATTTAAGGTCTTTGGGTGTTGATGTTTGGGATGTCGTTGAAACAGGATATGTGAAGCCTGTAGTCTTGGCCTCAAAAGATGATAAGTTGGAGTTTAGATTTAATTCAAAATCAATGAATGCCATCCTTAGTGGACTTGCTGAAGCCGAGTTTGTCAAATTCATGCACTGTGATTCAACAAAATTTATGTGGGACAAGATGATAAGTAGTTATGAAGGTAATGAAAAGGTGAAAGACGCAAAACTTCAGACTCGCGGACTGAAATTTGAGCAGTTAAATATGGATGAAGACGAAACTATCAGTAATTAATTCTTATGTATAGAATAACTTGTCAACACTATGAAAGGCCTAGGTGAAATGATAGATGAATATTTTCTAGTCCAGAAAATATTAAGATCTCTTCCTGATAGATTTAACTCAAAGGTCTATGTTATAGAGGAAATAGTTGATCTCAAAACGTTGACACTAGATCAACTTATTGGAACCCTAAATTCTTATGAAATGAGAATCACCAAAGGTAAATCCACTACAAGAGATGCATCTTTTAAAGTAGAGAAAAACACAGACTCCGATATAGATGAGATTGAAGCGAATTTTGTGAGAAGACTGAAGAAAGGATCAAGCAAATACAAAGGTAAACTACCCTTCAAATGTTTCAACTCTAGTAATATAGGTCATTTTCCATCTAAGTGTCCTCACAAAATAAAGTATTAGACATATGATGATGAAGAGAAGCACAAACACAAGAAGGTCTATAAAGAGAATAATTTTAAGAAGAAAATCCTTTATGTAAACAATGATGATGATCCCTCAGATGATGAAAGAAGTGGCTCTTTTATTGAAGATAAAATAAATGATATCATGCTAATAGATTTATAAGATCTAAACACTTAAGATACAGGAAGTGAGTTTACTAATTGTGAAGCAATAGTAGATACTAAAGGAGAACTTGTCAGTGCCATGGAAGAGATTGATAGACTTAGAGAAAAGAAAAGAAAACAAAAACAATTACTGCTCAGGTATGAGATAACATGCAATGAACCATCTGAAGAAATTTCTCTATTGAAGGTTAAGTTAGAAGAAGCTAAGAATATTTAATACATCCTCAAACAAAAATTGAAGGAAGCTGAAACAAAAGGTGAAAAATTGGAAGCTGAAGTAGTGACTGTCAGAAAAGATCTAGAGAAATTTCCAAAGAATCCAGAGAATCTTAGGATAACACTCGCTAATGATGAACGGATTCATAATAACTGCCAGAGAAGATGAAGAGTTTGAATGATGATCAAGGATATTACTCGAGGTGAGAAATATATGCAGAATAAAGAAGATAGTGTGTTTTTTCGATAGTTATGCATGTGGGTAGAATGTGACCATGCATTGGACCTGAACTGGAGATAAGAGGTGAAATGTATAGCATGCAGAGACAAAAAAGAGTATAAAGGAAGAAGAGAATTTGAATAGAAGAATGAGAGTGTGCAACAAGAGAAAGAGAATAGTATAGAAGTGGAATAGAGTAATAGAAGATGGAAGAGGTAGAGAAGACATGGAGTTGTAACAGACCATATCAGAGACAGAGCAAGTAAGTAAATTTTTTTAAGATTCAATTAGGGTGGTAGGGTGGTGCTAGGGAGGATTGCAGTCCTCTATATTCTAGTTGGTGCTATAAGATATTCTGGGAGTTGGTGCTTCCATCTAGTGGGTGCTAGAGAAACCTGAGATTTGGTGATTCCATCTAGTTGGTGCTAGAGAAATCTGAGAGTTGGTGCTCTCTGCAAGTTGTAGCTTGCTATCAGAGTTTGTAGCCTCATATTTGAGTTGGAGCTCAAAGACTGTGATGTACATGAAAGTTGGAGCTTGATTGAAATCCTAAGAAGAAGAGGTTTTCACCCTTATGGGTTTCCTCATGAAAATCAGTTTCTCTGTGTATTCTCTGTGAATGATCAAATATTGTATATCTATGCATGTTAAGTTATTAGCAACACATTAAATAATAATCTACAAAGAATCAGAAAATAACAGGAAAAGTTTCAAGCTTATTTACATAATTGATTCACCCCCCCCCTCTCAGTTATATTTCCAACAGTCTATGCAGTAGCTGAGACAGACCAAAGAACCATAATTCGAGCATCTTGAAGTATTTGCATGGATAGATTCAAAGCAGTCAGATATAAAAAGTACAGAATGATAGAATGATCTATTGAAAAGAAGTGTTTCCAGATAGGAATCAATGAACTATTGTACGTATATATTCAGGCAAGGATACACTCATTACATGTTGTTCTATACATGTAGAGTTTGATGAAAATATAGATCATATCAATAGACATATTTGATTCATTCTGATGAAAAGGAACATGTGATGGTTAAGATAATTCTTCAGAACAATACATTGATAGATTGATCAACATTGTGGAATGTTGAGTAGAAGAGTTATGGACAATTTGTGAACTATGGAAAGATATGGATTCATGAGATTATTAGCAGGTACATAGAGCATGGGTCATAGAATATGAATGGAATTGTATTTACAATTGGAATCAGTTGGTCACAGAAAGGAAAGTAGTGAAAGGCACAATAGAACAAGGAAAGAGAAACCGTTAGAAAAATTTATATCATAAAAAGGATATTATTGAAAAATATGGTCAAGTGAACATGACAAATGAATAAAGAAATCAAGTAATGAATTTTTTATATATATTTCAATTAAATTCAAGAGGAAGAACCAATGGACAATAAGAAACATTGGAAGAGAGGAAAGGAAACATATACATGTAGACCTGCATTGATCTACATATTACATAAAAGTCAAGGAAAGAGAAATAATCCAAGAAAGATATCCAGAAAGGAATATCAGTAGCATGAGAACTGGGGGAGACATATCGACAGGGGGAGCATCCCCAAGGGGAGTTATTCTTTGCTAGAGAGAAGAGGAAATTGGAAACATGTGAAGAGAAAGAACATAAGCATGAAGACAGGGGGAGAATCCCTAAGGACAAATACCCTTTTCCATTGATGTCAAATAGGGAGAGTGAGAAACATTTATGAGGAGAAATGGTCATAGGCGGAGCATGAGCATTGGAACATCAATGTTTCCATCAATTTTGGTGTTTTTGTCAATGCCAAAGGGCGATATTGTTGGAAAGTTGGTTTGGACAGTTGGTTGTCATTAATGTCAACACTTAGAGATTGATGTCAACCCTTGGAAAGGTCCAAAGATGTGGATAATATTTTTGGACAGTTTATTGACATATTTCTGATTGATATTGATGGTGAGTTAGTTGGCTGCATTTGATATAGTCTACATGTATCCCTAGAGGTGTGGTTATGGGACCTGAATTTTATTGAGGAATAACAGCATGAAGGATAGGGTAATTATAGGTAAGACTATCATATATGGATAGTACATGTCACATTGTTTTCTATGATATGTGGTACACCACATGGTTCCTCACGGTTAGGGAAATATGGCCTTGTGAAGTTGGAAGCCCAAAACAAATGGTCAAAAAACCCCTTGTTAGTTACAAGTCTTAAATGAAATGGTAAAGTAGTTGTAACAAGAAAATTATAGAAGCCCTAAATTAAGGAGAGGATTTACCTAGAATTAGTATAAATCCACCTCAAGGATCCATTCACAAGTAAACTCACACACTTACCTTGAATATATATCGTGTGAATGTTATGGTCTAGTATTGTGATATTTTGGTTAATTTGCGATGGAGAATTTTGAGGTAGGGAAGCAGGACAAGTGCAATATTTTTGGGATTGTAGAGGAGAGTAGAAAAATCCGAGGAAACCCTAATTAGGGTCATCCCCATGGTTCAGATAGTAAGTATCTCTCGAGGCATCCCTAAGGGTTTCCTAAAGGTTGTCACACAAGGACCCGCATGAAAAAATATCTTCGTCCCGCGAGAACAAGAAAAAAGTAAGGAGGATGTTGGTTCCATGTTGTTGAGGACGGTGGAAGAAGTTACAGGTTAGTTTTACAGAGTATTAGGTCAACTACAGGATCAAAGGTAATTTTTAAGGGTTACATGCTTGTTTATGGTATGGTACATGTTGATGATACATGATGGTATGGTACCTATTGGTGATGTTATGGTACATTGATTAGAAGCATTATTGGTTGTTTGGTATCTGGTTTGGTATGGTACCACATGTTTGAGGTACTTCTTGATATGGTATTTGGTTGAGGCACTTGTTGGTGATATTATCACTTGTTTTTTACATGGTTGAGTTGCATTGTTGGAACATGGTATGGTACATGGTATATGGTGCATGGTACATGTTTGATGCATGAGTGATACATGATATGGTACAATATTGATACATAATATGGTACAGGTTGGTGGCACAGATTGATGTATGGTATGGTTCATGGTTGATGCACTTGGTATGTGATCCGAATTTTATGAGAAAAATGAAATGAATATAGATTATTAACAGGTTATTAACACAAAATAATAGAGATACAGTAAAACTAGTTTTCTATTCAACAAGGAAATAAGTTGAAACTATAAAATGCAGCGGAAACAAGCTTGCTGGAATGGTGGCAACTTATCTCTGAGAAGAGATGTGATGACTGCACTCATTCACAAGAAGATGATTACAATGAGGCTCTAAAGGAATTTTTACAATAAATAGGAATTCCAAAAACCCTAGACATCCAAAAAACCAACCCTAAGAGATGAAGCGCCAAAAGTCATGTGGGCCCCATTTGGGTAAGTTAGTACATCAACTTCCTAGGGTCGTAACTTTTGCATACGATCTCTGTTTTAGGCATATGATAGTCGGTTGGAAAGGTATCATAGAGGAGATTAATTTTGGGGGCTCAATCATGCCTTAGGATATAATTAGGAAGCTTGATCCTGAAAAACCTTCATTTAGGCCATCAAAATGACCCCGGAAGTTAAAACTGCTAAAAATAGTAAATTGCCAAAATTGTCAGAAAACTGTTTTGAGCCAGTTGGAAGAGGTGGGTGGCCACTGATATCCACCTAGATCAATACTCCATACTTAGGAAGAAATGGTCTCCATTGCATTGATTTCCCCCATCAGATGAGGAAATTTCTACTAAATTTGTCCCCCGGTGAGCCACTTGCCTTGGTGCAAGAGTTGCCCTTCTTTGACAACTCGATAAAGATGGATCCTTTGCTATCGAGTGCCCTTGATCCGTGTGTCCACAATATGATCTTTGGATTCTTGTTGTAAGTAGTCAGGGTTGAGCTCTACTAGTTTCAGCTTCTCTTCTACGTCTGAGGTGTCTAATAATGGTGGGAAATAAGGGCGAAGGAGATCCACGTTGAACATTGGGTGCAAGATAAGGAAAGGAGTAATGTTGATCTCAAACGAATTATCCTCCATGGCCTTGGTGATGGTGTATGACCCATAATGGAGTGGGTGAAGCTTCCTATGGGGTCCTATAAGGCATTATTTCTGCAAGTGCAACAAAACTTTGTTTTCCACCCGAAACTTATGTGGCACCCGATGTTGATCATGGCGTTGTTTGTACTTGTCATTAGACTTCTATGGGATATATTGAACCTGTTGGAAAATGTGATGGATCCGCTCAATGAACCGGGTGGATTTTTCATCTTCAGTTGGAGCAAGAGATGAGTCGGTCGAGGTGACCACAAGGGGAAGTGAAACATCTATGAATCCCAAACCCACCTGAAAGGGGTTGTGGCCAGTTGAGCTATGCAGGGCTCTGTTGTAGCTATGTTGGACATAGGGAAGTATCTCATCCCATGTGCAAGGGTGCTTTGAATTATACATGCGAAGGATATGAAAAATCATTCGATTGATGGCCTCGATTTGGCCATCTGTTTAGGGGTGGAGGGCCATGGATTTGGTGAGCTTGGTGTCTAGCAGTGACCAGAGGCTCGACCAGAATGTGTTGAGAAATTGACTGTCTCGATCTGAGACAATGGTTTGTGGGATTCCAAAATGAACCCAAACTCGTTCAAAGAAGAGCTTGGCAGTGGCCTCTACTGTGATGTTCTTCTTGTAGGCAACCACAATCGCCATCTTAGAAAAACGATCAACAACCACAAAAACACAGTCATTTCCCCGCTTGGTGGATGGGAGGCCCGACATGTAGTCCATTGAGATGGATTCCCATGGCCTGTCAGGAGTAGGAAGAGGGGTGTACATGACCTATTTCTTAGTGTTTGGTTTGGAAATAGCACAAAAAGTGCAGGACCTAATATACTTGTTGACCTCCTATCGAAGTTTCGGCCAGTAGAATTTTTTTTGCAACATCGCCACTGTCTTTTCGACGTTGAATTTTCTTGCCACCCGACTGTAGTGGGATTCCCATATCAACTTTGCTCGCTCACTTGATGGAACAAAAATATGCCCAGACAACATAAGAACCCATCCTGAATATGGAAATTATCGACAAATGCATTTTCACCCAACATTTGGTAGGTGGTGGTGAAGTCTAGGTCTGTCTCATAGAGTTGGGGCCATATAGAGGTCTCATGGCCGCATGAGTCTAGGAATGTGGTGAGTGTCGCGACTGGCGATCTGCTGAGGAAATCAACGATGCGTTTGGTGCTTCCTGTTTTATACTTGATGTTGAGGTGGAATTGATGCAAGTATGTGGACCACTTTTGATGGCGATCATTCTGAAATTTTCCTTGTGTCTGCATGAACTGCAATGGCTTATGATCAGTGTGGATGATTGTCTCCTTCCCAAGAATGTAATGTCTCCACTGGAAGTAGGCTTTCAAAATGGAGTACATTTCTTTTTCGTAATTAGGTACTTACGGACAACATATGATAGTGTCTCACTATGATAGGCCATGGGGTTTCTGTGTTGAGTGAGAATGATGCCCACCGCATAGTCTGAAGAATCTATCTCGATCTCAAAGGGGTTTTGCAGGTCTAGTAGTGAAAGTATTGGGGTTGAGCACAAGCACTCCTTAAAATCGTCAAATGATTATTGTTGGGATCATACCCATGCAAATTTTTCCTTACCACCACCCCTAGTTATTTGGCTAAGGGCCCATGCAATATGGGAGAATCCCAACACGAACCTGCGGTAGAAATTGGCAAGGCCAAAGAAGCTTCGAAGCTCAGTGAGTGTGGTTTGGGATGGCCAGTCATGGATGACTTGGATCTTGGTTGGATCCACATGTACACCATGCTAATCAATTATGTAGCCCAGGTAATGGACCATGTCCATGCCGAAGGATCATTTTTCCAAGTTGGCATATAGCTTGTGTTGTCGCAGGGTGTGCAGAACCTGTTGAATATGATGCACGTGTTCGGACCAAGTCTTGTTGTAAATGAGAATGTCATCCAAATACACCACTACAAAATTATTGGTGAATTATCACATGATATCATTCATCATCCTCATGAAAGTGGATGGAGAATTTGTCAAACCAAAGGGCATGACCAACCATTCAAAAAGGAATTCCTTTGAATTGAAGGCGGTTTTCCATACATCTGTCTGTTCTATCGGGACCTAGTTGTAGCCAAACTTCAGATCAATCTTACTGAAGTATTTGCCCCCCATGATTTTATCAAGGAGGTCGTCAATTTGGGGAATCAGGTATCGGTTTCTGACTGTGATTTTATTCAGAGCCCAATAATCAATGCAGAGTCGCCAGGTTCCATATTTCTTCTATACCAACACGATTGGGCTCCTGCAAGGTGATGATATGGGATGGATGTGCCCCTTGTGGAGAAGTTATTGGATCTATCACTTGATCTCCTCATTCTATAATAGATAAAGGTGAGAGAATGATCGGTAGGTGAGGAGAAGATATCTGATTATTCTTCCATGACCTTATCTACTTACTTCTTTTGTGTGGAGAGGTCGACCACAAAGACCCTGGATGTGTATGTGATCTTTTGATTATTCTGAGAGTGAATCATGAAGAATACAAACTTCCCCATCTGAGAGATGACCTTCCTTCATTTCTTAGCAGAGATTAAGGAAATAGCACTAGGTGGGACTGCCTCAGGTATCCTATACAATTTCCTGTTCAAAGTAATAATAACACTACGAGGCCTAGATTCATATATAGCATGACATTTCCATAAATAAGGTTGGCCCAAAAAAAGTAATAATAACACTACGAGGCCTAGTCCATATATAGTATGATTTACAAATAAGCATACCTAAAATAATATAGCAAACTTCAAGAGGAGAAACATTGTTAATCAAGCACGACACAGATCGCCTTCTACGGAGCCATCCAATGGTGTAGGGTTTTGGGGTGTGGTGTTTTCGGTATGGCTAGCCGCTTGATGACCTCTGCTTAGATGATGTTCTTCTAGCTACCGCTATCCACGGTGAAGAGCAACCGGGGTGCCTTTTACCCACATCTATGAATTGAAGATGTGTTATCCTTCTTCTCGTTCATCTGGTTCACCAGGTTGGAGCTTGGTGGTAGCAACTGTGGCACTGGGTTGCGCATCAATGATCCATATTCCTCTTTCTAGGTCTGTCTCAGAGTCGAAACCCACATATGATTCAGAGGATTTCACTTCGGCCACCAATGACTGCTTTGAGCGGAAGTCAACAGTGTTATGCCAAGGGCTCTTATGAAAGTCGCACCACTTCCCGATATCTTTCTTTGTCTTTCTGGTGTCCTTCATTTCTTGTGGCTTGGAATGGTTGTCCTAATACTATCCATCTTTGCTCTATCATTTTTTCTGTGGGTTGGGGTTTCTCTTTCCTGGATTTTGTTGTGAGGGGCTCCCAAGCCCAAATTGTCGCGTCTTTTATTTGAGATTCTACTCGATTTTGATGGCATATCGGTAGGTCACGCCCAAGGATGAGATGATGAGATGCCCAAAAATTTGATTTCGGTCTAGATATATCTATGCAGAGGGTGGTGATACTTGAGCACCATATGTCACTCTGAATATTTGATACCTAGCTTGGTGCGCAAAGTATGAAATATATTCGTGAAATCTGACACTGCTTGTTTTCTTTCTTGCCACAGTGTGGCCCATTTGGTATACAAGTTGTCATAAATTTCAACAAGGTAGTATTGTTCCTTAATAGAATCCCTGAAGGAATTTTAGGTGGTCATGACTGTAAATAATGAGGGTTCCTCTGTTTCCTTTTTCTCACAGAAAGTTTCCCACCAATATTTGACATGGAGAACAACTTTGAGGAGCGCAAAAGTAATATTTTCTCTATTCGAAAAGTTATGGACATAAAAATACCCTTCTAGTAGATTCAACCACTTTTCTACAACATCTACGTCTATCTGACCTTCAAATATAGGAATATCGAAGTTTATTTGTACCTTGAAGGGGGTGGCGTCTCCACTTAAAGAAGATGTGTCGCCTGTTGGGAGTTGTTGAAGGATTTGCATGAAACTATCCATCATCTTGTTCCTTTGTTGCGTGAGGGATTCCTCAATTAACAGTTTGAAAGGATCTCCTGTCCCGTCATCTTCATTTTCTCCTGCCATGAGAGGTTGCTTGGGTGTGCAAGAGCTTTTTTCCTCAAGAGAAACAAGCTTGAGACCCAACTCTTTGTACTCCGACCTCATTGGGGACATGCATTAAGACGACAAGGAGTAGACCACTCTGATACCACTGATCTAGATTTTATGAGAAAAAATAAATGACTACATATTATTAATAGGTGCTTAACACAAAATAACAAAGATACAATAAAACTAGTTTTCTATTCAATAAGGAAATAAGATGAAACTATAAAATGCAGTGGAAACAAGCTTGTTGGAATGATGGCGGCTTATCTCTGAGAAGATATGTGACGACTGCGCTCATTCGCAAGAAGATGATTATAGTGAGGCTCTGAAGGCCTTTTTACAATAAACAAGAATTCCAAAAAACCTAGACATCCAAAAACCTAACCCTAGGAGATTAAGCGCCAAAAGTCTTATGGGCCCCGTTTGGGTAAGTTAGTACATCAACTTCCTGGGGTCGTAACTTTTGCATACGATCTTCGTTTTAGGTGTATGATAGCCTGTTGGAAAGGTATAATCGAGGAGATTCATTTTGGGGGATCATTCATGGCTTAAACTATCATTGAGGAGCTCAATCCTGAAAAAACCTTCATTTAGGCCCTCAAAATGGCCCTAGAAGTTAAAACTGCTAAAAATAGTAAATTGTCAAAATTGTCATAAAACTGTTTTGAGCTAGTTGGAAGAGGTGGGTGACCACTGATATACACCTAGATCAGTATGATATAGGATTGATACATACATATTGTGGTATATGGTTGATGCTTGGTATGGTATATGTATTGGTGCATGGTCGAGGTATGTGTTGTGATACAGGTTGATGGTTTGGTACATGCTTGGTAGATGCATGTGTTGGTCATGTTGGATATCTAATTGATATGTTTCCTTGGTATATGATACATGTGAGAGGATCCAATTGATTTGACAGTAACAATGAAAATGGAAATTTAATAGTGGCAGTGATTGTGGTAGTGACAGTTGCTCTACACTTATATTTCAGGGTGGTTGGATGGGACAAGGAAAGGGGTTTGTAGCCTCCTTCTGATTGGTGTTTGTTATAACCCTATTTTTCACCATACATTCTTACCTAGCATCAGGCCATCTCATTTTCCTTATTTTCCAAGCCACTACTGAACATATCTTCTTAAAAACACCTTTCTTAAAGGCACACACTAGCTGACCCACTACAGCCCGCATGTACACTCTAGCTGACCCACTACAACCTGTGTGTACATGCTAGATGGCCCATTACAACCCACGTGTACCTACAAAATCACAAAAAATGGAAAGTTGCGGACATAACACACAATTTTGGGTAAGTTAAATAAACCTTTCGACCATGCATGGCCAGTCACTCAACTAAATACCTAGCTCCTTCTAGCCTATAAAAGAAGGGTTAGGGGTCCCATTTGAGAGGAGGAAAATCAAAGTAAAGAAACTCTACCTGAATTAACATTCCTCTTGCCTCAACCTTTTGCAACTATTGTGTGAAGAGAAGCATATACAAAAGCAGTTGGAGTACAGTTGAAGAGGATCCTAGGACCAGATTCGAGGAGCAGTGGCCGATCTCACTATTGTAAGGTGTTCTTGTGAGATTAATAAAAGAAGTACTTTTCACGTCCCACCAGATGAGGTTTCTATTGTTTGAATATTGATTATATGTTGATTTAATCTCTAACCCATTAGTTCATATCTCAAATGCATGTGGAGTTATTCATTTGTCTTTTGTGAATGCATGTCAGCATTGGGAGGAGAGTTGCAGTCGAGGAGCGACCAAGTGTGAAAAAGGATCGACATCGAACACAAAAATAAGGTAAGCCAACTTGATCTTTTAAACCTTGTATTTTCATATGAACAATAGGGGTTTAGGCATGGGATGATGGTAGAAAGTAGGAAGCTTTAGGTCATTTATGCATGCATGATAAAACCCTTACTGCTAGTCTATAGGAGGGATTTCCCACCCACAACAGAATTGGTGACCATACTCGGGATCTCTCGGGTTTTCTGGGGATACTTTTTTGGTAGTTTTAAATTTATTTCATCACTTTTTTTCTGAGTTTCTACAAGAGTCTGAGCTAGTAGGGATTCTGGTCTTCCATACCAGTATTCTCTTCTTTCTTTGCTTGGTTGTTTTTTATTTTACAGAAGTCACTGAGGTAAACACGACCTGTATAAGGCCTTCATGCATGTACCCACACCCTACCTTCACACAAATCACGTGCACACACTAGTTGATGAAGTGTCAGTCGCGTATCTAAGTTCATACTTTTTTTTTTAGAGAGGCAGTCATCCTCTTCACTATCATAAGTGATCCTTCTCAGGGTTTTTTTGGATCTCATTCTGGTCTTTGTTTTTGCAGTTTGTATCTTAGGTACCACCTTAGATTGGTTTTGTTCTATGAAATTTTCCTTGAATTGTTTTTCTTTTCTGTCAAATTAAGTTTCTGAGTCTTCAAGGGACTCTAGTTCTCAATACCAGTAGTCTCTTCCAGTGTTTGATTGCTTGTTTATTTTTTTCATTTTTGAAGAATTGCAAAGGTACATGTGGTCTGTATAAGGCCTACATGCGTGTACACATGCTCTGACATTACATATATCGCGTGCACACACTGGTTGTTGAACTGTCAGAAGTGTGCCTGTTGAGAAAATTTTTGTTTAAGGAGAGGCAGTCATCCTCTTCCTTATCAAGATTTATACCTCTCATGGATTGTCTTGATTTAATCTTGGTCTTTGTCATAGCAGTCAACAAATTAGGTCTGATTACAACAATAGATTTCTTTTTCATTAAAATATAAATCTTGTTACTTACTTTCATTGGAAGAAAAAAAAATAGCTTCTTAGTTCTCTTTCTTTCTTGACATTTGCCTTGCATTGTTATTTGAAAAAGAAAAAGAAATTAGCATAGTATTGTGTTCTCTTCTCATCTTAAAAGCATTTCAAAAGCAAAATAAGAAAGATAATCCTTCTTTCCTAGTTTGCTTATCATTTCTTTTTTCTGTAAGAGTCTTAAGAACATCAGTTGCACTACCACACCTTTTGAGTAAATCAAGCCTTAAAAAGAACGCTAATTAAAAATAACTAGACTTTTATGTTTGTAGGATCCATCAACTAGTTTAGGGTTAGGGCCTTGATTTAGGTTGGAGAGGAAACTCTTCAAGGTCGTTAAAAAAAACATACGAGTCTGTGATAAAGAGTGTAGAAGTCCAGTAATGTGGAAATTATTTGGGACCCCCCTCTAACGCAAGGGCTAAACACGAGGTCGCATGCATAAAGGTAGTAGAGATAACCCCTCCAAAGTCGGACCAAGCACAATGGGGAACACATATAGAGGACTTGTCTTGGGATTTCTTTGATCACATTTTCCATGGAGCTTCGTGGGTCTCAAATCCATTTGAGATCCTCAGTCATCTTTCAGAACACTTGCTTTTGATACCCTTGAAAGGTTTCAGGCTTGATACCCTACTCATTGTGGTCCACCTGACTGTTGACTGTACCCCGGCCTAGTGATTATTCACGAGCTGGCAACCTAGTTGCCTTTATTTTAAGGACTTACACAGGTGACTGCAGGAGTATACTGCAGTACCTAGGGAAGACATCGGGCCATGCTTTGCAGAGTATAGTCAGAGGGTGCTTATGTATTCGATTTGCACTTGCACCAGTAAGTTTCTCTAGTGGTGGTTGGTGTAACTGTTCTTCCAACTAGTTAGTCATTTGCTTGATTTGCCTTTAGGAACTTTTAGTGTGTGATCTGTGATCCCTAGTTTTCCATAGTGAGTTATTCAGTCATGGATTTGGGTCTCTGACCTAGGGTGGTAGACCACCCACTCCACCGGTTGAGAGGACCTTTTAGTCTTTCGCTTAGAAACATGGAGCCACCTCTTTATAGGTGTTGTTTTGATAACACTAGTTCTTCAGAGTCAGTGTGTGAGACTTTTACGGATTTGAAAAATATCGCAAGGGGAGAACCTCTACATAATATCTTCATGGCTAAAGTTCCTAATGATACCAACCAAGGAACCCCTTTGCAAGGGGATTCTTGTGATTTTCCTTTCTTTGGAAACATTGGTGTCCCTTTGATGGCCACTTTGTACATTCCTAGGTTGAATGTGGGACTATCGGTTTGGTTGGGTACCATTCCAAATGTCCTAAATTCTCTTGACGCTTCTCAGTTAATAACCTTAAGTCATGGGCACCCTATTGAGGTTTCTTCATCAGTAAAGTATTCTCCTCCTCGTTCTCCCGCCTCTGGTGAAAGTACAATTACTAGTAACCGAAAGTCTAAACAAAATAGAAAGAGGAAGAATAGGAAGAAGAAATCACCAACCTCTGCGAGTCATGTTGGAAATAGGTCGGCAACCTTTGCAAGTCATGTTGGGGGAAAGCACCCACCCTCTGCAATTCATGCTGGGGGAAAAGTCCAGTCACTACTATTCATAATGGTAATAGGTCTGTAGCCTCTACAAGTCATGTTATCGACCCATCACTAACCTCTGCAAGTCATGCTGGAGATGTGAAACCAACCAGTGCTAGTCATGTTGGGGGCATTGATTCTATTGAGAAACCTAGATGGATAGGACGTAAGCCTAAGTTCCCTTGTAATATTTGCAAGGGAGATCACCTTACTCATTTTTTCCCTGGCATTCCATAGGTACAAAGATTGTGGTCCCTGTCAGCAAGATCTTCTGATTCTAATTCTTCTGAGGTTTCCTCATAGTCTATTCAACCATTGGTTGAGAAAGTGGTCACGCTGATGCATTCATCGACTGATCCCACTCCTCTTTTGGGGGGTGAGGTGCCTTTAGATCTTGTAGTCTCTCAGTCTATTCATCCATTGGTTGAGAAAGTGGTCATGCCGATCCAGTCATCAGCTGATCCCACTCCTCTTTTGAGGGGTGAGGTTCCTTTAAACCTTTTAGTCTCTCAGACTATGCATTCATTGGTTGAGAAAGTGTATAACACCCTGTTTCCCCCAGTCTGTAAAAATAACTATATTGGCCAAGAACTATGGAAAACTCAAAGATGTGAACGTTTGATTTGACGAACCTTTGTATAAAGGGTCGATGAATGTAAATAATTTTATGAATATGTGTTGCATGATTGTTGGGAGGGGGATGTGCTGAAAGAGACCACGATGGCTAATGAAAGGTGGTGGAAGGAACCTGGAATGGTGGCGTTAACTTCCACCGAACCAATATCGTATTGGTCTTTACTGGCTCAAATACCAAAGCGACTCTCTAACCCTAGAATGAATTACTCATCAAGATGGTAGGTGGGGAGGCTCCTCATGAGTTAATGAGGGGATGGGGGTGAACTACCCATCTGTAGAAGCCCTCAGACCTGACCACAGACGGGGATATTCGTGCCACACGCAACCTTGCAGAACAAGGCAAGAAAAGGAAGTGTGAGGGCGGAGAGCACACATGAGAGGGATCATAGAGGAAGAAGATGAAAGGAAATCTATAGAGACGGGGAGTCCTAAACAGTGGAGGAGAAAGAAAAAACCTTCGTTCTGGACTTCCGTGGAGCTGGAAATAGGAGATTGAATCTCCAAGCAACATGGTATAGCTCGGGGGTGGCTAGTGGTAAATACATATGGATTCACTGAGCCTACGGTTGGGTGGAAATGAGCACCCCTCTCAGTAGTCACAACACGAATGGTGTTTCCTGATAAGTGTTATGTCTTATATTTCGAAATGAATGCATGCTCATGTTTATACGCTCATGAATGTTTTCTGTATGGAAGTGTTTGCCTGTGTTTTGATTTGGAAATAATGGATGCATACTTATACTTATATGACCATAATAGGTCTAGACATAGAATGAATAGGTTCAGGATACAAATCCGTGCCCTGGAGAACGACCCCATCTACCCGACTCACGCAATGCATTGTCTTAATTTCCCGAAGGCACTTCTCCTAGGAAGTTTCCTCGCACTCCTGAGTCGGAGTAAGTCCCTTGAAAGGGATACTATGATAGTAAACCCATGAGTTTACCTTACCTCCTACTGCAAAGTATATAGCTCGATGATTTAGGAAGGATTTAATCAGATCACCAAACCTAGGGATAATTTACCCAGAAACCCTCGGGAGGATCTGTCAGAGCTCTATTGCCCGTCGACCTTAACCTTTACCTAGGCTAGAGGGTGGACTTGGCAACATCCTAAAAGTCCCAAAGTAATTCAGAACCACCCATTGGTACAGGATGCATGGCAGTCGGGTATCATTTCACTGACTCGTGACTTGGAGTGGTCAATGGGTAGGATTGCATGAACTCATGATTCGAGAAATCGCGATGTGATCATGGTCGTTGATCCAGGAATTATCTGGACCATCGGTTTATCATGAAGAGACTCCAACATTTCGGCGTTTAGGCACCCGGAAGACCAAAGGGCAGGACCCCTCATCTTCGCAAGTCGCAAAGCCCTGGTGTGCGAAACCCCGAAGCAGCTTAGCGGGAATAGTTTTTGGCATTTCGGCATTTCGGCACCTAGAAGACCAAAGGGCAGGACCCCTCATCTTCGCAAGTCATGAAACCCAGTGTGAGAAACCTCGAAGCAGCTTAGCAGGAATAGTTTTTGGCATTTTGGTGTTTCAGCACTCGGAAGACCAAAGGGCAGGAGCCCTCATCTTTGCAAGTCACGAAACCCCGGTGTGCGAAACCCCGAAGCAGCTTAACAGGAATAGTTTTTGGCATTTCGGGGTTTCGGTACCCAAAAGACCAAAGGGAAAGACACCTCGTCTTCACAAGTCGTGAAGCCCTCGTGTGCAAAACCCTGAAGAATCTTAGTATGAATAGGTTTTGGCTTTTCATCATTTCGACACCCGGGAAACCATAGAGCGATAACCCTCATCTTCGCAAGTCGTGAAGTCCCAGAGTGTGAAACTCTGAATCGGTTTAGGGTGAATAGGGTTCAAGGTTCAGAGTTTGAAGAGTCGAAGAATTCAACCCTCTTTCATTTTGAACTCCCAGTTACCAAAGTCCCAATACGGCTAGGGCCATTGGATCAGGGAAGAGACTCACAGCCGTCGATCTCACCAAAGGTACGATTTCAGGGTTTGGGGTTTGAAGAGTCAAAAAAATCGACCCCCTTTATTTTCGAACTCCCTGTTACCAAAGTCCTGATATGGCTAGGACCGTCGCATTGAGGGAGAGACTCGCAGCCATTGATCTCACCCAAAGGTAGGATTTCAGGTTTCGAGGTTTGAAGAGTCAAAAGACTCGACCCTCGTGCATCGCTGAGTCACGAAATGTGAAAGGCACCTCTTGGCTTGGTCGGGGTCATAACCAATGATAACATGGAGGTGAAGCCCGCACTTGGTACCTGAGTTGTATAAGACAGGTTTTCAATGAAAGAACCAGCGGATTAGGTTAGGGAAGGTCCCGACAGGAAGGACTAGCCTGCGCTAGGACCTAGTAGGAACTCGGGGATTCTGTCCCTCGAGAAAAAGGAGAGAGAAAAAGGTGAAAAAATCTATTATGTCATAGTGGGTGTGTTACAAATTGGTATCAGAGCATGGTTACAACACTTGGCCTACTTGGGCTCATGAACGAGTTGCACAGAGAATCCATTCAAAGTACTCTTAAAAGGAGTAACCCTCTATCTTAACCCCCTTAATCAAAAGTTGAAGTTAAGAATGAAAACTCCTATTGTGTGTATGCATGTGAAAAATATGAATTATGCATTGGTTACGAGTGAATATAAATATTGACTAACAACAAGTGTTTTTCTTTTGCACACAAGTGGATGATCAACCGCGGGAAACTAAATATGCATAGAATGGTGACTCACCATGAGGTGGGGGAAGGCTCCCACAATAGAGATGAAGAGTCTGATGAAAGGAGGGCAGTAAGGACCCCTCCAAATCTAGTTGATACTGTGAGGAGCCTCATGGTCGAACTACAGAGATACAAGGCCAACAACGAGAGGATGATAAAAGAGAAAGAGAAGGAAATGAAAATTAATGCAGTCTTACTGCAGATTTTATCTGACATACAAAGACAATTGCAGCATGAACCTAACACTAGTCACACGGACCAACGACAGACAAAGAAAAGTCGAAGTCCACCTGAGATACATAAACGTGGTCATTTAAGTGGCCACACTGAGAAGAGCACCTCGAGAAAGGTCCACCCCAGAGATAGGGGACAAGCATCGGATGATTCCTCTGGAAAGGAAGCTGGCGACTCGAAGGGATCTTCCAGTAGCGGAACTAGTTCTTATTCCCGAAGAAAATGGAAGAAGCGAAAGCTTTCCAAGAGAAATAATCTCGAAGAATTCAAGAAGGCCAAACCACCCTCCTTCGACGGTGAAATAAAGAAGGGAGAGGAAGAGGGGGCCTGGCTACTTGGACTAAAGAAGTATTTTAGAGTCCATGACTTCTTAGAAATAGTGGCCACCTTCAACTTGAATGGAAAGGCTTCCATTTGGTGGGAAGACCTTAAGAATGTAAAAGGGATTCACGAAGAGGGCTTGTCTTGGGAACAGTTTGATAAATACTTTAGGAAGAAGTATCTGTATGAAAATTATTTTGATGAAAAGACTAAAGAATTCCATGAACTTAAGCTGGGGCAACTCACCATAGAGGAATATGTCAGCAGATTCCTCATGTTGTTGAGGTACGTACCCTATATAAAAGTAGAAAATTCAAAGGTGCAATGATTCATCAGTGGAATCCCTAAGGACTATCAAAACAGGATTGAGTTTGATGAGCGAAAGACTCTAGAAGACACTATCCGAAAGGTGAGATATTGTCATGAACAACTTGGGCATTGGACAAAACCTCACGAAGGCTAGAAGTAGAAGAATAGTTCAGGATTCCAGAAAAAGGGGTTTAAATCCCCAAGATTTAAAAACTATAAAAATAACTCAAGGATGAGATTCCCAACCCAAAGTATACACCAGCAGAACCTCCCCTCCTTGGGCGGAAATAAACCTTCTGGATCTTCCCCAAGAAAGACTGATAACCCAAAGAGAGAACCTTTGAAATGTTGGGGTTGTGGAGAAGAACATATACTGAGGGACTGCCTGCACCGACAATAGAATAACTGAAGAATTTACAGTGTTCAAGAAGCTACCACCATCAATGACGTGGCCAAGAGTGTGCCACAAATTTATGCAGCCTTGGATAACAACCAAGATGACCACCAAGTTTTAGTGGTGGAAATAGAAGGTATGATCACCAACCATCTAGTGTTTATTCTGATTGACCCTGGTTCAAATTTGAGTTATATAGCCCCTAAGGTTGTTGATAAGTGTAAACTACAACCACATAAACACACCAAGCCATGGTTGGTACAGTTAGCCACTATCACCAAAAGAAAGGTAGCGGAGGTCATACCAACTTGTCAATTCATTATGGGTGAATTCCCCACCCAAGAAACCCTTAACATATTACCCCTAGGATCGTATGACCTATTGATTGGTATGGACTAGCTAGCCACGCATAAATCCAGACTAGACTGTTACCATAAAACCTTAGAATATGTAAGTGAAGAAGGAAGGAGGATAACCCTTCAAGGGATCTAGAAACCTGTCTCGGTGAGACAGATATTAGCTCTTCAAATGAGAAATTATTGCAGAAAGGGATGCCCACTATGTGCGATACAGGTGTTGAAATAAATTGAAGATAACAAACCAAACCTTGAAGACCACCCCACACTAAGAGAATATACAAATGTATTTCCAGAAGAGGTATCGGGCCTACCTCCGAGAAGGGACATTGACTTCTCGATAGAACTTACACCAGGAGTAGTGCTAGTGTCTAGGACAACCTACAGGATGAGCACACCTGATCTAGTTGAGCTTAAATTACAATTGAGAGAAATGATGGACAAAGGCTATATCTAGCCCGGTGTGTCTCCATGGGGAGCACTAGTCCTGTTTGTGAAAAAGAAAGACGGTACCCTTCAACTATGTGTAGATTATAGACAACTCAATAAGGTAACCATAAAGAACAAGTACCCCTTACCCAGGATCGATGACCTGTT